>CAJHUD010000059.1:0-33282 GCA_905146925.1 Autographa gamma | reverse complement strand
ATATAAACATGTTTAAATTAAAGATATACTCATTCTGAGAGCTGGTCAAGCATCGACGTATGATATGTATAGACTGCTACTATCGCTAGGTTCCCCTTGTGCCAAGCGAGAGCAGTTTTTAGTCTGATCCTAGTACATTTCGTTTTTCATTTAAGTTAATTTTCGCGCAACGAGAAACTTATATAAGAAAATATCGATGGTTTTGACATTGTTAGGATAAAACTAGTGTTTTAGATAGATTTTTTAAAACGGCAAGCTCCATCTTCATACCTAATTCACGACAACACTTGTTCACACTAGTCCTTACGGTTTAAACTCTGATAGGCTCACTCTATAGTTTCAAATGCAACCTCGTTGTGGTCAAGTTATTTGAGTACGGCAATGCACAGAAAATGAATTTACAATTACTACTCTTATTGATATCTAACATCAACTGAACACATTGAATTATGTCTTTTTTACTAACATTTAAACTATCATCATCATCATCATCGGCCGGAAGACGTCCACTGCTGAACAAAGGCCTCCCCCCTAGAACGCCACAATGAACGACAACTCGCCAATTGCATCCACCGGGTGCCCGCCACTTTGGCGATATCGTCAGTCCACCTGGTGGGAGGCCTGCCAACGCTGCGTCTTCCGGTTCGTGGTCGCCACTCGAGAACCTTTCTTCCCCAACGGTTATCGGTTCTTCGAGCGATATGGCCTGCCCATTGCCACTTCAACTTGCATATTCTTCGAGCTATGTCGGTGACTTTAGTTCTTTGGCGAATTTCCGTATTCCGGATCCTGTCGCGCAAAGAAACCCCGAGCATAGCTCTCTCCATAGCTCGTTGAGTGACTCTGAGCTTCTCCAAAAGGCAAACCGTTAGCGACCACGTTTCAGCGCCATATGTCATCACTGGCAACACACACTGGTCAAAGACCTGCGTCTTCAGACACTGCGGAATTTTGGACGAAAAGATGTCGCGTAGTTTTCCGAACGCTGCCCATCCGGCTTAAACTATCACCATACAGTAATACAGCAGTGGAACCTTTATTTAATTTAGACTTAAGCTGGCACCCGGAACACAAATATTTGTAACATGGTGCTGGGAATAGCGGTTAATTAACCTACAAAAGTTTTGGCCTATCTTGTCTGTAAACATATATGAGGTCTTATTTGATACTAATTTATCAGGATAGTCTATTTTGTGCTCCTCAATTGTTTCTATCACTTCAGCAATGGGTTGCATCACTTCAGGAGCAGGCAAGGCAAGTTGTGGTTCAGAGCTTAGCGGGGAGCCAGAGCAGGTACAGCACAAATTATTTGTGAGTGATTCATAACGCTCTGCATTATACCTCACCAGATCCACAAGCTCACCCGCCTCCACCAAGCGCTCCTGAAGGTCTATTTGAGAAGCAGTATACTTTTCAAAGATATCATTCAGTTTTCTTTGCTTCTCAAGTAATTGAAACTTTAATGACTGAACCTCATTATCATATACAGATCTACACAATTCTAATTCACTAGTAGAATTTTGTAATTGACAAATAAAATTAATTTTCTGTTTTCTAAGACCTAAGTTAATTCTATTAGTATTTTGTTTTGTTATACTTTTCTGGTACTTTTTAATGAGCCTATTAATTCTTATGTATTTCTTTAATTTGTTATGACTATTAAAGAAAGTAGGTTTGGACACAGAATCATTCCCAGTTAAATCTATGATAACCGGTTGCTTTTCACATCCCGACCCGGAGACACTACCAACCAATTCATTATACAGGCTACAGGTGTTGGATGCCTGTTCAGTATTTCGTAGTGATTCTAATAGTGTTATAGACCTATAGGCCTCACTAAGTTCACACTCAAGCTCAGCTATCCGTTTCAGTGACTGCTCATGTGTTTCCATGCAGTGTTGATAGTCAGCCACTATTTGTCGGAGCTGTTGATGTTGGTTGTGAATGTCTACGTGCTGAATGTGAAGTTCAGATAGCTCAGACTTCAGTTTTGAATTCTTGTTAATAATCTTCTTTAGTTCCACTTCGCTGTCATCCCTCTCCTGTAGCAGCTCTTTGCAGAGCGCTTTAGCAGACTCTAACTCCTTCAGTGTTGCCCTCAATTTGTCCTCCATGGAAGCAGCTCTGTGGGTTAGCATGACTAACACACAGAGGCACCTGGAATATTATGAAAGACAGCTAAGTACTGTGAAAGGAAGATTTCTTGAATAACGAAAAAGAAGTTGTGGGAAAGAAAGAAAACTTTGAAACTAAATGAAGAAATTGAGAAACTTAAATAAAGTAATAGAATGAGAATTGATTATGAAATGTTTTGAAATAATGCTTTTTATTACTTTTTACTATGATATTGTAAAGATACTTTTAATTTGTTAAACAAATGTGGGTAGATAAATGATTTTAAGTCTCTTTAAAGTTTTTATTGGATTGAATGTACTATTAAAATTAAATGTTGTGAAAAATATTTAGCTTTAATTCCGCTACAAAAATCCAAGCTTGGCAGCAGGATGCAGTCCCCCCTCCCTCACCCTCATGCAAATATGCACATGCAGGAAAGCCCACCCTCCCGCCCTCATGCATATGCAAACATACACGAATAGTGAGAACAAAGGAAGGAGCATGCCATGCAACCAAACCAATACTCGACACGTGTTTCGCCCCTCCACGGGGCATCCTCAGGAGATGTTGACTCGACAGCCGCTCGGGAGCGAATGAGCCAGATGGACGGCTCTCGCTCCTTTATATAGCGCATCTTATATTATCGTCGCCTATCGATTTAAAATCGTCGATGGGATTATATTGCGAGAATTGCCGAGTAATTATAATTTTGTTGTGACGTTTTGCGGTCCTATAGGAATGTACTATTTTCTTTAATCATTTCATGTATCATTTTTCTCTTCAAAAGAAACTATACGATGTTCCGAGAACATAAACTGAAAAGATACGAATGAAACAAGAGATTTCAATTGTAACGTTGTACCCAACATCCAAGCTATTATTTATATTTCGGCTCAAGTAAATACTACAGCTGATAAAACCTTTTTGGAATCCAACCGGTCTCATAAAAAACGGCCTTGGTCTTAAAAGCATTAAGATAACATCTTTCTTAGAGAAACGAGTTAGTGTACAATGTCTCGAGTCCTTTTTAGTCAGCGCTCTTAGATTATCTACCCTCTAACCTACTGAACGAACTTAAGATAAAGTTACTTGAGAATTTGTTGGAGCCTCGTTTTCAGTTCTGGTTGTATAGAACAAATGATTTGTCATTTGTTCTATACAGATACAGAATACAGAACTACCAACCAACCAAACTAGCACGTGGTGATACAGACTTTTTAAGGCCTTGGCAACAGTCAGGGAAAACATAATAAGGAAATCTTTAATAGCTAATCCGTAGTGAGCAAACTTGGTGATCAATTGTCTCGTCTGAAAAGAGACTTGCTTTGGGCTGTTAAAAACTGGTACCTAATCGCTATTATTATTAAGGGAGTGGTTTTGGTTTGGTTTTGGTGGCACATTTTTCAATAGCTCCTAATTGGGATGTTTCAAACAAACCCATAGCCGGCCTCGAATCATTTGCGAGGTCATAAGGTTCAAGGAAACAGGGTTTAGGCAAGTTCTCGTTTCCTCTTAGTTACTGAACACATATTGCCGTGTTTGTAATCAAGGTCTTTACTTGGCTTAGTACCTGAGCCGTACGTCGTTTTGAATACGTCGAGCTTATAGTTAAAAGTGTTATTTAAAACAAAGCTGAGAAATAAGTACCTACTTTTCACTTGTAAGAAAAGACAACATGGAATGGGCTAACTTGCAGAACTTTAAATCTATCTGTGGGTAGGTTTATATAGATACAGTATCTGAAAGGATTATGAAATAAAACTTTAATAAATTAAGTGCCGGGTTGGTGGGAGATGGCTCCAGACAGAACAGCTTGGAGCAAATTGGGGGAGACCTTTGCCCAGCAGTGGGACACATGAAAGGTTATTTAAAAAAAAAATTAAGTGCTAAACATGATCGTTAGATACTAAACAACATATTTACGACTTTTGAAATGACAGACATCGTAATCAACTTATTCCCTGTAGGTACAAGAAATTCAATTGACAACTTTTCTCGGAACCAATTCTTCACGGCAATTACTGAAACAAACTTTAGTATTCTAAAACTAGTAAAGATTATCTTATGAATTCAAATCTAAAATGCAAGCACACGTTCGACAATCAACGATCGAATCGAAATGCCTGTCGATTGAAGTTCGATCTACCCTACAGTTCATAAGAATCGATTAAAAGGATAATTGTTTTGAGCTGTGACAACTCGATTCAGGATTTTCTGGTTTGTTTAACCTCGTCACGTACTGGACGTGTTTATTACAATAACGAGTCGTTAATAAAATTGTTCGGAGATAAAATACAAATAAGAAACAAGTTTTGGAGTTTTCGTATACTTTTAATCGGTAAAAAATATTAATAAATTCTATATGGTAGGTAAGTATACTACCTATATAAATTCATTCATTAATTCCTCTATTAATAGACATTTTATTATATTTATAGGACAGATCGACGAACGAAGGCAGCAATACTTTTGAAGGGTTAAAAATAATAATGTCATGAAAATATATTTTTTAATAATTTCTAACTGTTTACGTTTTTGTTACTCCAAGACAATAGCCTCTTTTCACACAGATAAAGAATATAATTAGTTTTTTGCATTGCGGTTTGCCGACGTTACAATATTCCTACTATTAGTATCAAAAACGATTTTGATACAAAGGTCAACAACCGAACCAAACACTGATACAAAACCAGGAATAGTCCTTCAACTTAAACAGTGAATGTTTTTAATGCTATAAATATTAGCCGTGCACTATAATGTTGAAATTTCTAGAAATAGAACTCTTAAAACAATGCGACGGTACTTAAAGTACTGTATGCGTGTCGAATGACCTAGGCCATGGGCCTAGCGTTTGGCCTGGCCTGGGTTGGGTTGACTATGAATGTCGAGGATTAATATTTAAAACTTTCAAGTTATAAGTTAAAGCAATGTGGTTTACAGAGATAGGTGTTTAAGTGGTAGAAAATAGCGTCTTTTGATGTTCCATGCAAGACTATTTATACTTCGATAGGTACAGACACTACCTATATACCTACTTTGATTTTGAGACGTAAGGTCATCGTATAGTCATAATCCACGTGATTCCCGAATATGGCAATTAGTCATTAGTGAATGCGATGTGACCATTTTCCGATTAGGTTAAAACATGCCTCCAAATGTCAGGGGCTACCTAGGTTCCAAGTTTTTAAGATTTCTTAATATTTAGTGAATTTACATAAATTCCATAAGTTACCTATTTCAAGAAGGCTTTAGAAGCAAAGACGTCATTCCAAAATCTTAACCTTAAAACATTTTAGATAGGTTACTCCCAAGTTTATAGGTACCTATTAAATGTATAAAAAAATCTTGTCTCTACATTTGTGTTATTTCAAGCTATGATGCTTATCTATTAAGTTAGATAAATAGTTAGGTACCTCTATCTACGCGTATTGGTACATAAAATAATATCTATCCTCGAGCTCTTCTATTAAACCCGATAAAAAAATATGTACCAGGTATAGGTACCTAGTAGACATACCTACAGGATAAGACATAGTACTAATTATCCTACTCCTGCCTAATAGAAAGGTAGGATAAGTGCTACTACAGAATCTTTAATCTTTAGAAATTCTAACCTATATAAATACAATGCTTTATCGTCTGTAAAATGATCTTAAACTAGTTAAGACTAGGGTTACTAGGACATGCTCTAAATACCTAGGCACTTACCGTGACCACACAGGATTGTAATGAGACTAAAAACAATAGATTTATCCTAGGAATATTATAGTTAGTAGGTAGGACAAAATTAGGTATCTATTTTATTATATCAAAGATAAAATGGTCGACAATACAACTTTTTCAGGTTTGAAATAAGTAGAGGTACGCAGGTATACAGCCATGTAAAACAGATGTGAGCGGATAACATAAATAATAAAGAAAATAAAAGTACGAGAACTCACTTTCTACGCCGGCCGGCATTTGTTTTGTTCTCGATGGCAAAGTTGAAGGATTCGCCAAAAATCCGATATTGGAGGTCGTCATCATTGCTTTGAAATTGCATCTCTTACACACAAATTACTATAACGTATTGACTAAATAAAACACCCTTAACACTATTTATTCTTAGAATCATAGTTGCGAAACATTATACCGACACTTTTAGGTTTATTTTAACGCGAACATTACGATATTTATAATTTAGATAGTTTATCGATGGTTTTTTTTAATTTTTATTTCGGAATAGCGAGCGCCCGACGAATCTCGGCTGTTACGCGCGCGAAGCCGGACTGACTGCACGACGTACGTGTGGCCAACGCGGGAACTCGGCGCGTTATCCCGCAGCGGTGGTGTTGCCAACGTGGGTATTCCTCATCGAATCAGGGAAATTATCAAGTTTGTTTACTATGATAACAGATTTTTGATTTGAGTATAATAAATAGATCGATTGAAATGTAATCCTCAACATATGAACATACACACACAACAACGCAAGTAAACACCGCCATCACCCACAACTAATTCGTCATTTACAAACCTAAAAACCTTAGATCATATAAGAGAAGACGTCTTCATTGCTTATTTTTGGTTTCGTGTGGCCATTATTTCAAAAGTAAGGTTCAAATTGGTTTAATAATTAGTTACAAAGTTGTTTATTTGCAATTACCGCTAATTGTAGTAAAAAGTACAATGCATTCATGCGTAAAAGGGTTTCTTTATATGTGACATGGATTAAGTACCCATCTTACTGACACGCAAAAACTACCACGTTGGCAAGGCAACACAAACTTTTAACGCGTGCGAGTCTTAAATTATTTATTTATCAACTTAGTCAGGTTTAATAATTATGACGATGACTACAAAAAAATAAAGAGTATCTCGTATGTAAACGGAAGTTCAAATAACGTAACTATATACACGTCCGGTCTTCGTTTTCTTCATAAATCATAACCTTACAGTCGCATCTGACGATTATTTTCTGCATCTCCGTGGGGAAATTTGAAAATCTCAACTAGCAACACCTTTCGGTCCCTGTATGCCTGGGGCCGTGCTATAATGACCATGGAATTCCATACTTAATAGTTCAATTTATTGTAGGGATGTAGGATTCAGATATTTCTGATACTAAGCTCGGCAGGTGTGACTATTTGTAGGGAAAGTATTAAGTACCTAAGTAAAAGAGTCTACCTCTCGTCTAGAAAGAATACGACCTTCATGGAACAAGTTTTCTTCATTCAAATCGTGGAACACAGCATTCCAATATCAATTTGTCTTAAAATTAAATTATCTCATGTTTTTCTTGTTGGTATCGCTAATAACTTTATTACAATAAATATTTGGGCAAAAACAAATGCGTGCATTAATAAGACATAAACAATTCCAATAAAACGTCAATTTATTATGTGCAATCATGTTGGAAATGTCAACTAGTAAAAAATATTACAACTAGACGAGTTATGTTATTAATTAAGGACATTATTATTATTGTATGACACCTGAATAATTTATTTCAGTGAATGAATTTTGACTTTTATGGAGACCTATGATCAAGGCGGCAAAACATAAATTATTTTTACTTATAAATTCCCATAGTTAAGGGCTTGAAAAATATCAATAAATTTTTACACAAAATTTACACATTTAGAGACATTGTCGATTAAAGTTCATAATTTTTACACATAAAATAGAACAATTATAAAACATTTGGGCAATATTTTGCATGTTATCTGTTCACGGATAAGGAAACCATTCACGGTCTTAATTTATCTAAAATTAAAAAGTAATAAATAAAATGTGCAATGGTGTTTAGGGATAAAATTCAACCCACGTAACGTCAGGGGCCCAAGTCTGCTATTTACACTCGGTTCAATGTCTTCATAGTGTCGTGCCAGCAGAGCCATTTTCGGAAAATTGGTATTCTACTAAACGTCAAAACGTCTAAATTGCGCATTACAATTTGTACCAAATGTATGAACTACTGGTCACAGTCGTTGAACATTGAACCGAATCGTTCCAATGCACAATTTTGACGTTTTGACGTTTAGTAGAATCTGGGGGCACGGCAGTGCCCCTGCCAAGTCTCGAGCAAAAAAAAAAACGGGCACAGCCGTACCATACTTTTCTCGAAGCGTTTCGCGGCTATTTCACCCCCCCTGTATCATCGAAACGGAAAAAGCTAGGGGTTTAGGTTTTCGATGACCTAGAGAAAGCATCAAAACAAGCTTAGCCTCAAAATTACATGGCATTTGAACCAATAGTTTTAGAGTTATGAGCGATCAAAGTTACACCATTTTGTCACTCACTGACTGACCGATCATCAAAAGTCTAAGGTACTTCTAGCAAACTTAGAACCTTCAAATTTGGCACCAAGATAGGTTTTTAGCTACAAATAAAGGGAAAATTATAAAAACGGTAAGAAATTATATACCTTAGGAAATATTAGGAAACAAATTTACATTTGCGGTTTTGCAAGAACATGGTGTATGAATTTTGACTGCATTGTTAACTTTGTTCTTCGTTTATGTACAAAAAGTAAAACAAATCGATTTATATTATTAAAAAAACTTGAGAGGTGTCAAGGGACACCCGGATGGAAAGAAATTACTTTAATTTAATTTAGTATTATTATTAAAATTTATTAATACACAATTAAATCTAATATAAGAACAAACTCTAACTATACTAAAATTAAAACTTACATAAATAAAAACTAAATAGCGTCAAAGAACTCATCGTCATCCTTGTCTATGGCGGGGAACGTGCCCAGAAGGCTGGCTGCATTGCCACGTTGAATGGCTATGCCGATTCTCTGTGCAAGGAACAAACCAGCCCTCTGATCACGAGTAGATTCTACCAAACGTTTGGAAAGTTCTTTGAAAAGATTTCGTGCGCTCGGACCCCATGACCCGAGCGTTTCAACCCCAAACCTCAAAGTTCAAAAAGCAGGACGTTGCATTTCACTTTCAGCAATTCCAGTAATAAAGTATTTAAACGATAAATCACCAATGCCGAAAGACATAATAGTTCCAAGAATTTTAACTCCAGGAGGACTATTGGTGTTTGCAGGTGCACCTAAGGTTGGAAAAAGTGATTTTCTTATTTCTTGGTTATTACACATGGCAGGAGGAATTCCATTTTTGAACATGATGCCCACAAGACCTTTGAAAATCTTTTACTTACAAACTGAAATTGGCTATCACTATATGCGTGAACGTCTTCAGCAAATTAAACTAAATGAAGAACTTCTTGAAATTGCTGGATATAACTTAGTTATTACACCACAAGTGGAGTTACTTCTAAATGATGATAGTATAGAGATTATTGTAGATAAAATAGAAAGTTCATTTGGCTCGAATGCAGTTGATATAATAGCAATAGATCCACTACGCAATATTTTTGATGCCGGCGAGAATAGTAGTGAAAATGACAACAATGCTATGTTATTCTTTCTACAAGAAAGGGTTGGTAAATTGAGAAAGCTGGCTAATCAAGATGCAGGAGTTATTTTAGTACACCACACAAAGAAGATGCAAAAGAAATCATTGGAAGAAGACCCATTTCAAAGTTTTAGCGGTGCAAGTGAAATATAAAAACGTTGAGATCGTGACTAATGATTTGAAAACAGTTTTATCAACTTTTGATTTTAATACTTGCTTCGAAAAACTAAATAAGCGCGAAAACACCCAATACCTCGAGAACAAACAAAAACTAATAAATAAATACGAAAAGTTAAAATTAAAATCAAACGCGTCGAACAACACAACTAACGAAAACGGAACGCGCCCGTCAAACGTCAACCAATCACGCGCAGTTATAAATCTGTCAAAACAAACATTAGATCCACCGACCGTGCAAGTTCTACAAAAAGGTTTAAATTTCGCTATAACACCGCGTAGGATACCGTACGAAGATATTATTTGCAATGTTGAGACTTGCCTGTTCAATAACTTTGTAAACTCAAAGTCAAAGTATACTTTTCCACTTGCAATGTTTGTTGGTGTATTGAGTTCTGGTGTTGCATAACATTTTCCGCTAATAATAGCTCCTTGTGCTTTTAAATTGGCCAAATAAGAATTCACCCCCTCAATCACATCATCTATATAAGTTTTGGTAATATTGCGATCAACTGCCCATAGATGAGCTCGCAGCAGACTATCGTTGATTAAATCTGCAGTTCTTCTCACTGATAGAAAAGCCCATTTTGAATCATCTGAACATGTTCTATTTCCCCAAAGCCTATAGCCATTTTGATGAATTATCGTTGTTACTTCATTTTCATTCAAGTGGTTTGCTCTACAATTTGTATTACCGAGCGTAAAATCAATAGGCCTGCTTGTTCCAACAATACCATTTATCTCTTTGTTTGAAGGTGAATGCCAAAATCCTTGCTCACTATCTACTTTCGCTATTAAACCAGCTACAAATGGGCTTACTGGCAAAATTTCTTCTTTTCCTTCAATAAATACCTTAACCCAAGGATCAACTACGTACACTCTTGAGCTGCCTACACTTTTTCTCCATTTTATTACTTCTTCATCATTGGTATTTGATCCATCTGCTACTATTATTGCTCTTAGCTTTTCTGCTATAGGAATTAAAGCGCTAACCACTGGATTTCCAGCATCTCCAGATAATTGATGAGTAAACTGAGGTGCAATTAGTATTCTTGGCGCAACATGAACTATGCTTTCACTACTGAGGAATGCCTCTATCCCTTGATACTCTCCAGTCTCTTTATCAACACCGCCAATTATATTTTTCAGCGTCTCTTCTTCTTTTAATTTTGGATCGCTGTTTTCACTTTCTTCAACTCTAATTACTACTATTGTTGCACCAATTTGGGAAAATATTCCGTTTATTGCAGAAGGTAAACTGCCACTCTTTCCAAGCTTTGCTGCTTCCTTCAAGCTTCCTGCAATTAACACTGGTTTATTCAGTGGAAATTTTTGCCCATCTGCTTCAGGAGCAGTACCAATTACACCTATCACTGATGATTTAGCTGTACGTACTGATCTTGTCCCTGAGGTAACCTCTATAACATTTACGCCGTGTAAAAATTCTTCAGCCATTTCTTTGTATTTTTTTCCTGAAATCATCGAGCAAAGTCTGTAGCTCATTTTCACTCTTGGCTTCTTCAATTTTTCTCTTGGCTAAATCTTCAAGCTCTTCACATTTAATTATTGCTTTTACTGCTTTTTTTGCCTTTTCCTCAATTATTTTTGCCATTTCAATAACTGTAATACCACGTACTTTTGCTAAAGGCTCTATAATTTCTACATCTTTTTCATCTTGGTCTGCTAGAATGCTTTTTGCGGCTTTTTCTTGTATTTGATACGATTTAGCTTTTTGGTAAGAATTTCCAGCGTATTCGTTAGTATAGTTATCATAATAAGCACGAAGATTAGAAAGTGCAGAAAACTTCGCATTTTGTAGTAACTCCAATTCAATATCTTCTTGACTCCGCTGAGCAATTTCTCCTCCTTCTGTTAACTGATAACTCTTTTGCCAGTCGAAATTCTTTGGCGCTTCATACCAATCATTTCCAGTTGGCTTACTTTCAAGCGTTGTTGTTTCTACTTGTTTGTTATGTTCAAATCTAATATAAATTGGCATTGGTTTTCTCCGTTTTTAATTCCAAATTTTGTGGGTGGCATCTAATCCTGGACATTGCCAAGCTCTTAGCGTTCTCTCTACGTCCACCTCAAGTCCTGTGGTGAGAAAATTGCTACGTATGTTATAAATTCCCCACTGGATAAATTGACCATAGGTATATACATTACCTGAGAGCACACCTTCACTAACTTTTGTTCTGGAATATAAATAAGACGATGTGTAAAGTAATATTGCAACTGTTTTTCCTGCTGGAATCTCCACATTACCAGATCCGGCTAACTTGCTATCAGAACTCGTGTATTGGTAAACATTTTTCCATACTATTTTTGAAATACTTGATTTATTAGAATTAGTGTTATCAGGAGTTCCCACAAATAATCCTGCTCCCCCATACTCCGTACTAGAATAAGATGATCCAACAAATTCCATTGTCTTATTTATGTTCACATTGGTTGTATTTTTTACAAATACTACTCCAAGTGCAGCATACGGGTAATAGTATATCTCATCATAACTACCCGAAAAACTTTTTGTGCATAACTCTCCGTAAATAAATGTTCCTTTACTTCCCTCTATAAAACTTAGTTGTCTTGGCCGATAAAAACTAACGTAATCTGTATTGTACGTATGGCTACCTGCTAGTAGTTGTAACATATAGTCAGTTTTTGTTATATCACTACTCCACTTTCCAAGCTCTGTCGTAAAAGTTCCGTGGCCAAAATAATTATTTTTTCTGCCAAGTACACCAAATAAGAAAGGTAATGACCCTGGTTCAACCATGTTGCGCTTTCTTATTTCATTTATAAGAGACACTTTTAACTGTTCATCCCGAGTTTTTACCTCATTAGAGATGTTTTCAATTCGAGTTTCTATTTCTCCTATAATTGATGAGCCAGGTGGTACATTATTAACAGCACGAAAATCTTCTACTAAACCTTTAAGACCATCTTTATGACTATTACTAATGCTATTTATTGCTTCAATATTGGCATTCTTTCTCGTATCAAGTAGCGATAAATTTGTTGTTCCTTTTTCATCAATTCTCTTTAATAACTGCTTCTCTGATTCAGAGATCACTGCTAAAGAACTAGCTTTTTTATTATCCAGATCAGTTAAGTGTTTTTTTGCACTATCAAGAAGTTCTTTTAGCTTACCATCAGTCATCTGTACAATTTCAGAAACTGCACTTTTGTCGACTATTGATTCCAATGCTTTAGCAAGATATGCTAATTGATCTGGTGTACTGTTTGCTGCTAAATCCTTAAGCCTCTTTTGTAGTGCATCAATTATCTCTTTTATCTCAGTCATCTGCACAATGTCAGCAATAGCTTTTTTATCTGCTATCAATTCCAGCGATTTTGCAAGATATGCCAGTTGATCAGGTGTGCTGTTTGCTGCTAAATCCTTTATCCTTTGGTATATTGCTTCTTTCATTTCCAAAAATCTAAAAAAGTCTCAAAATTAAACCGCTCAAAATTACTCTTAAGTTGATTATGCTCATCTTCTCTTTCGGTAATATCTGCATCTATTTTCTTAATTGTGGTACGGATACGAACAACATCTTGCACAGCAATGTTTTCTGGATGAGGCAAAGAGTATCCTCTACTTGTTTTATCATCTGACATTCTGCTAAGTGATAATGATTCGTAGATTTTTGACTTTTGGACGATAGACAACCGTTCCACTTAAAACCAATTTTATCCTTGTATCATTACCATTAAAATTTGATAGCACATGAGTTCTCTCTACCAAATTTTCTCCAATTGGTTTTCCTGATGTTAAATTTACTAATTGCCAATCCACATTTTTTTGCACATATGCTTTAACGTCTGCAGTGCTAGGTATTAGCGCATCATATGTTATGGTGATCTTAGTATTAGCCCCTGCTGTAATGCTTCTTGTAACATAATCTCCAGACTCTGAAAGATTACCCATAACTAGCTGTAACCCAGGATATAGCACTGGACTTTTCTCTCGCCCTCCTTTTAGGCTTGCTTTTACCGTTAGCTCTCCAGATAATCTTTCACGCAGTGCGAGCGGCAAATTATCAGACAAAAAGTTTTCTCTTCCCTCTTCATCTGTTAAGATAAATTCTACATTGGTATCAAATGCTACTTTTTCGACGTTCGTCAAAACAATTAAATCTGATACATTATTTACAGTAACTTTGCCCAGATCAATAACGTGAGAACTTTCGCTAAATTTTGCAGCTAGTAATCGAAACGTTAAATCTAAATTCTGATGCGGTGTCCAGGTACTTGCATTGCTCGATGATAATAATACTCCTACTTGATAAGGCTGACTCGTTACCCAGCGGCTATTTACTGCATCATATTTGCCAAGTTCTGCTATTTTGACTGTTGTCTCTGAATCATCGGTAAGTAAAACTATTGCATACTCTTCTCCTGCATGGCAAAACACTGGTGACCACTCTATACGTGTTGCTGTGCCATCTATCTTTATATCTTTTGGCTCAATATAGCTTTCAGCAATGACAGTTTGCGAGGGCACTCCCACTGCTGTTTCTCTAATCTGCACAACAACACGTTTTTTGCCTTTATTTATAAACCATAGCTCCACACCTCCTATGTGCCTACTTTCATTTAAAGTAAACGTTTGCGCTAAAGGATCAACTCTTCTTGCTGCGATAACTCTTCTTCTTTCCTCTATGGTAATTGTTTTTTTACCAGTATAAGTTGCTTCTCCATAACTGCCTTTATCACCGTAAAACTGTACTAATTTAGTACCTGCTGGAATGTTTGCTGGCACTTTCACCTTTCCCTTTAATTTTCCCTGGTTGTTAGCTGTGAGCATATTTTTACCTCTTACGCAGTAGGCTGAATGAAGATACCATCGAACTTCACCTCCTTGAGCTTTTCATTTGGCTCAAAACCTTCGATCTCAAAATTCTGTATTGCTTCTCTCATAAATTCAGTTTCGTATGAAGTACTTGACAGCAGCTCTGTCGTTTCTTTAACATTAAATACTCTGGTTACTGGACTTTTCCAATTAGTGGTAACCTCTGTCCAGTGGTCAATGTTTTTATTTAGAGTAATTTGTGCCGGGACTGGATCAAAAGCTTGATATGGATTAATTTTTTCACTTTTAGTCTGTAAAAGCTGCTCCAGTACCGGTTC
Source organism: Autographa gamma (assembly GCA_905146925.1). NCBI lineage: Eukaryota > Metazoa > Arthropoda > Insecta > Lepidoptera > Noctuidae > Autographa > Autographa gamma. Next base: position 18,439 of record CAJHUD010000059.1, on the reverse strand, counting down.
AAGTTTATAAGGTAAAAGATAAGGTTCTTTACCTCTTTCAACATCAATAATTTCCACATCTATAGGTAAAATTAATTCTTTGTTTACTATTGCTGCAGACTGCGAAATTCCTTGATCGCGCATATCATCATCAAAGAATGAATCAACAAATACTCCTTTTTTGGTGGTAGGTTCTCTTGAATTTGCATCACTGCGTAAACGCTCCTGTGCAACCAGCGCATAAAGATCATTTATTCCTTTTTTCATTGCTTCAAGCTCATTCATCGGTACAGCATGAATAGCATTATTCACTATTTTTACCCCTTCTTTTTCTCCGTTTTTCCATGTCTGATGAATGTAGCAGAGCAAAAGTTGTCCGCTAGGTGCTTTAGGCATCGATGGTCTCCAAGAGTGGGAAATTCCTTTTATTCTTCTTACCACCCCTTTGCTATCGATAGTAATTAAATCATAGCGGGGCATTTTCCAGGTGTAATCAATCAAAACCAAGCTGTTATCAACTGCTCCTTTTACTTTGCATCCCTGTTCACTTATATCTTCAGGACTTACATGAGTACGACAGCGGTAAGTTATTTGATAACTACTTCCAGGAGCTGGTTCTTTACCTGGTAATGACCAATCAACATTTCCTGCGTTTAATTTGTAATCTATACTATTTTCATAAATAACATTGCCTTGTTTAACTTGAATACATTTAACATAAATTATTCCTAAACAACCAAAAGTTTCTTTTTTTCCTCTTTCTTGGGAAATAATATGAGAGATTATACCAAATCCAGGTAAAATTAAAATATATACTTCAGGATGGCCAAAAAATCAAAATAAATGTTGGTATAAGATTGGGTCTCCTCCTCCAGCAGGATCAAAAAAAGAAGTATTTAAATTACGATCTGTTAAAAGTATAGTAATTGCCCCTGCTAAAACAGGTAAAGAAAGTAATAAAAGGAAAGCTGTAATTCCAACAGCTCAGATAAATAAAGGTATTTGATCAAAAGATAAACTATTTAATCGTATATTAATAATTGTTGTAATAAAATTAATTGCTCCTAAAATTGATGAAATTCCAGCTAAATGTAAAGAAAAAATAGCTAAATCAACAGATCTTCCACCATGGGCGATATTAGATGAAAGTGGGGGATAAACTGTTCATCCAGTACCAGCTCCATTTTCTACAATTCTTCTAGAAATTAAAAGAGTTAAAGATGGGGGTAAAAGTCAAAAACTTATGTTATTTATACGAGGGAAAGCTATATCAGGAGCTCCTAATATTAGAGGAACGAGTCAATTACCAAATCCTCCAATTATAATAGGCATAACTATAAAAAAAATTATAATAAATGCATGAGCTGTAACAATAGTATTATAAATTTGATCATCACCAATTAAAGATCCAGGGGTTCCTAATTCTGCTCGAATTAGTAATCTTAAAGATGTACCAACTATTCCAGCTCAAATACCAAAAATAAAATATAAAGTTCCAATATCTTTATGATTTGTTGAATAAAGTCATTTTCGCTAATTTTGTTTAAATAAAATGGCTGAGGAACAAGCGATAAATTGTAAATTTATTTACGAGAAAATTCTCTTTTATTAATAGAGCTTTATAGTCAAGATAATGATATGAAATTGCAAATTTCAAGGAATAGATAAATTTCTATTAAGGCTTAAAGAATAATTTCTTTATAAATAATTTTGAAGATTATTAGTTTATTTTAACTTAAAACCTTAATAAAAAAAAAAAGTTCTAAAAATTATACCAGATAAAGAAATAAATGAAAAAAAATTAATTAAAGAAAAATATCTATTTTTAATAAAAATTTTAAATCATTTTATCTTTAAATAATTAAATATAAAAGAAGAATAAATAATACGAATATAAAAAAATAATATAATTAATCTTATTATAATAAAAATAAAAGTTAATAGATATATATAATTATTAATTAAAAAATTAATAATAATTCATTTTGGGAAAAATCCAATAAATGGAGGTAAACCACCTAATGATATAAAATTAATTAATAAATTAATTTTAATAAAGAAATTTATATTATTAATAAATAATTGATTAATAAAGAATATATTTAAAATATGAAATAAAAAACATATAATTCTAATTAAAAAACTATATAATATTAAATAAAATATTAATAAATTTTCTCTAATTATAATAGAAGATAATATTCATCCTAAGTTATTAATGGAAGAGAAAGCTATAAGTTTTCGTAAAGAAGTTTGATTAAGACCTCCAATAGCCCCAATAATAACATTAAGAATAATAATATAAATTATAAAAGTTTTATTAAAATAATAAGACAAAAGAACTATGGGGGTAATTTTTTGTCAAGTTATTAAAATAAAATTATTAAATCATGATAATCCTTCTACAATACTTGGGAATCAAAAATGAAATGGTGTTGATCCTATTTTTATTAATATTGAAGAATTTATTATAATAGAAATAAAATAATTTATTTCAAAATTTTTTATTAAAATTAACTTAATTAAAATAGTAAAAAGAAAATTAATAGAGGCAATAGATTGAGTAAGAAAATATTTTAATGAAGCTTCAGTTGAAAGAAGATTAGATGAATTAGAAATAAGGGGGATAAATCTAAGTAAATTAATTTCTAAACCAATTCAACATCCAAATCATGAATTTGAAGAAATAGAAATTAAAGTACTAAAAAATAAAATAAATAAGAAAAATATTTTATTAGAATTAAATAAAAAAAAAATTTAAAATATAAATAAAATTTACTAAAGAATTAAAAATTCATTATTATATTTTAGTGTAAGATGCACAATAATTTTTGATATTATTAGATATAGTTTAATTCTATAAAATATAATAAAGGTAAATATTAATTTACTTAATTTATCCTATCAGAATAATCCTTTAATCAGGCACTTTATTTTAAAAAAAAAGGTGTTTCCTTTATAGTTGGGGTATGAACCCAAAAGCTTAAATTAGCTTATTTTTAATTTTGATTATTTATTATTATAAGAAAAATTATTAAAAATGGTTTAATTATCAATTTAAATAAAAAATTTCCAATAATTATATATATATATATATATTAAATATTTAATATATTAATATATATATTAATACATTAATTTATTGAAAAAATTAAAATTAATTATATTAATTTATTGTAATTTTTATGAATATTAATTGTTGAATTTCCAATTTAGTTTTTAATATAAATATTATAAAGAAGAAAGAAAGAAATTATTTAATATTTAATAATTTATATTAAATATTTTAATATAAAAAAAAAAAAAAAAAATTCTATTTAAAAAAAAATACATATAAATAAATTTTTTATGGTTTAAAAATTTTATTAATAATTTATTTTACATATAAATTTTAGTGTTATATTTAGTTTATTTTAATAATAAATTATTTATTAATGTAGTAATTCATATTAAATATTTAAGAAATTAAGATTTAGTAATATTAAAATTAATAACAAATTTTGTGCCAGCAGTTGCGGTTACACAAAGATTAAATTAAATTTTATTAGTAATTAATAAATAATTTATTAAATAATATAAATTTTAAATTATTAGGTGAAATTTTAATTTAATAAAATATTATATTTAATTAATTATGATTTAATAAATTTTATAAAAAACTAGGATTAGATACCCTATTATTAAAATTTAAAATTAGTTACTAAAATAGTAAATAATTATTTATTGAAACTTAAATAATTTGGCGGTATTTTAGTTCATTTAGAGGAATCTGTTTAATAATTGATAATCCACGAATAAATTTACTTAATTTATAATTTTGTATATCGTTGTTAAAAAAATATTTTTTAAAAATAATAATATTTAAAATTTTTTATAATAAATTAAATCAGATCAAGATGCAGATAATAATTAAGAATATAATGGATTACAATAAATTTATTTAAATGAATATTAATTTGTAATTATTAATTGAAAGTGGATTTAAGTGTAATTTTATTTAGTTTAATAAAATGATTAAAAATTAAAATATGTACATATTGCCCGTCGCTTTCATATATTAATAAGTTGAAATAAGTCGTAACAAAGTAGGGGTACTGGAAAGTGTTTCTAGAAAGAACAAATTAGAGCTTGAGTTAAGTATTTCATTTACATTGAAAAGATATTATAATATAATTAATTTGAAATGGGGGAATTAATAAATTAAGATTAATAAAAAAATTTTTAAATAAAATATATTTAATGGGGGTTAAAGTATTTTTTTAAGAAAAAATTAATTAATTTATAGTGAATTAGTATTGTGAAAGAATTTTGAAATATTTGAAAATTAAATTATTTATAAGTAATTTTAGTTTAGTGTATCTTGTGTATCAGAGTTTATTAAAAAAAATTTTTAGAAAAAAAAATCTCGAATTTAAAAGAGATAATTAATTAATAAAGTTATTGTGGCATAAATATTTTAAATAATTAATTGGAAATGAAATGTTAATCGTTTTTAAATATATCTAGTTTCTTTAGAAAAAAATTTAATTTTAAATTAACTAATTAAAAAATTAATTAATTAATTTTTTAATTAGTTAATTTTATATTTTAAGGGATAAGCTTTAAAATAAATAAATATAATTTATTAAAAAATTAATTGAAAATTATATAATTTATATTGTTAAAAAATTTTAATTTGTTAAAAATAATTTCATTAAAAATAAAATTTAATTAAAATTTATTTTTTTATAAAGAAAAATTTTTAAATAAAAAAAAAATTATTATAATGATAAAATTAGTATATAAATATAAATAAAAAAAAAAAATTGTAAAAATTAATTAAAAGGAATTCGGCAAAAGTACATATTCACTTGTTTATCAAAAACATGTCTTTTTGAAAATAATATAAAGTCTAATCTGCCCACTGATTTTATATTAAAGGGCTGCAGTATTTTGACTGTATAAAGGTAGCATAATCATTAGTCATTTAATTGATGACTTGTATGAAAGATTGGATGAAATATGATCTGTCTCTTAATTAAATTATAGAACTTAATTTTTTATTTAAAAAGATAAAATAATTTAAAAAGACGAGAAGACCCTATAGAGTTTTATAATTAAATTAATTGAAATTATTTATAAATATCAAAAATTTTAATTAAATTAATTATTTTATTGGGGTGATAGAAAAATTAAAATAACTTTTTTTTTAAAAAACCAAATATAATTGAGTATATGATCCAATTTTATTGATTATAAGAAAAAATTACCTTAGGGATAACAGCGTAATTTTTTTTTTTAGTTCAAATAAAAAAAAGAGTTTGCGACCTCGATGTTGGATTAAGATAAAATTTAAATGCAGAAGTTTAATGTTTTTGATCTGTTCGATCATTAAAATCTTACATGATCTGAGTTCAAACCGGTGTAAGCCAGGTTGGTTTCTATCTTTTAAAAATAAAAATATTTTAGTACGAAAGGATTAAATATTTAAATTAAATTTAAAATTTTGAATTTTATTAAATAATAATTATAAATAAATTAAAAAGATTGATTTAGTTTAATTAAACTATTTTGGCAGAAAAATGTAATGATTTTAGAATTCATGAATATATAATTTAATTATATAGATAGTATATGTTTATATATGATATTTATATAATTATTATTGGTTTATTAATTTTGATTATTGGGGTATTAGTTGGAGTAGCTTTTTTAACTTTATTAGAGCGGAAAGTTTTAGGTTATATTCAAATTCGTAAAGGTCCTAATAAAGTTGGATTTATAGGAATTTTACAACCTTTTTCAGATGCTATTAAATTATTTACTAAAGAACAAACTTATCCAAATTTTTCTAATTATTTATCTTATTATTTTTCTCCCGTTATTAGCTTTATTTTATCTTTAATGATTTGAATATTAATTCCTTATTATTTTAATATAATTAGTTTTAATTTAGGTATTCTTTATTTTTTATGTTGTACTAGTTTAGGAGTTTATACAGTTATAGTAGCTGGTTGATCCTCCAATTCTAATTATGCTTTATTAGGAGGTTTACGAGCTGTCGCTCAAACAATTTCTTATGAAGTAAGATTATCTTTAATTTTAATATCTAGTATTATTATAATTATAGATTTTAATTTATTAAAATTTTTTGAGTATCAAAATATTGTTTGATTTTTATTATTAATATTTCCTTTAAGTTTATGTTGAATAAGTTCTAGTTTGGCTGAAACTAATCGAACTCCATTTGATTTTGCAGAAGGGGAAAGAGAATTAGTTTCTGGGTTTAATGTAGAATATAGAAGAGGTGGATTTGCATTGATTTTTTTAGCAGAATATTCTAGAATTTTATTTATAAGTTTATTATTTGTTTTAATTTATATAGGGGGATTTAATTTAGATGTAATTTTTTATTTAAAATTAACTTTTATTGCTTTTTTATTTATTTGAGTTCGAGGAACTTTACCTCGATATCGATATGATAAATTAATATATTTAGCTTGAAAAAGATATTTACCTGTTTCTTTAAATTTTTTATTATTTTTTATTGGGTTTAAGATTTTTTTAATATAAATTGATTTATTTTTAGTATAAATTAATAGAATAAAAATTCTTTCTTAAGTTTTCAAAACAAATGCTTATTACAAGCTCATTAATTAATTAAATAATAAATTATCTCAGTATTTATTAATAATTGGGTTGATAATAAAGTAACTAAAATATAAAACAGTTAATAATTGTCCTGTAATAATATAAGGGTCTTCAACAGGTCGAGCACCAATTCATGTTAATAAAATAATTGTTACAATTATACATCAAAATAAAATTTGATTAATTGGGTAAAATTGAATTCCTTGAATTTTTTTATTAAAGGTAAAAGGTAAAATAATTAAAATAAGAATAGATATAACTAAAGCAATCACTCCTCCTAATTTATTTGGGATAGAACGAAGAATAGCATAAGCAAATAAAAAATATCATTCAGGTTGAATGTGAACTGGAGTTACTAAGGGATTAGCTGGAATAAAATTATCAGGATCTCCTAATAGGTAAGGATTAGTTAAAGTTAAAATTGTTAATAAAAATAATAAAATAATAAATCCAATAATATCCTTAAATGTGAAAAATGGATGAAAAGGAATTTTATCTAAATTTCTATTTAATCCTAAAGGATTATTTGAACCTGTTTGATGTAAAAATAATAAATGAATTATAGTTATTATAGCAATAATAAAAGGTAATAAAAAATGGAAAGTATAAAATCGAGTTAAGGTGGCATTATCTACGGCAAATCCTCCTCAAATTCAATTTACTAATATAGTTCCTAAATAAGGAATAGCAGATAATAAATTAGTAATTACTGTAGCTCCTCAAAATGATATTTGTCCTCAAGGTAAAACATAACCTATAAAAGCGGTTGCTATTAGTAAAAATAAAATAATTACACCTACTATTCAAGTATATTTTAAATTGAAAGATTCATAATAAATTCCTCGACCAATATGTAAATAAATACAAATAAAAAAAAAAGATGCTCCATTTGCATGTAATGTTCGAATTAGTCATCCATAATTGACATTTCGACAAATATAATTTACTCTATAAAAAGCTATTTCAATATTAGCTGTGTAATATATTGTTAAAAATAATCCTGTTAGAATTTGTACAATTAAACATAATCCTAATAATGATCCAAAATTTCATCAAGCTGAAATATTAGAAGGAAGAGGTATATCAATAAAAGATCCATTAATAATTTTTAAAATTGGATGTGTTTTTCGAATATTAATAAAATTATTATTATTTATCATTAGTTTATTAGTTATAATATATATATATATATATATATATATTAATAAGAAGGACGAAGAGGCCCATAAAAAATATTAGTGATTTTTACTACTGCAATTAATGTAATAAATAAATAAATAATTAATATTATTATTATTAAATATGTTTGTCTATTATATAATTTTCTTAAATTAATTTTATTTTCATTATTAAAAAATATTATTAAATTTAAAAAATTATTTATTTCTGAATTAAATGATAAGTTTATTCAGGTTATAAAATTATAATAAATATAAAAAATTATAAATAAAATAATTATAGTTATTAAAATAATTAATTTGAAATTAATAGAAAAATTAAATAATTCATTTGAAGCAATTCTTGAAACATAAATAAATAAAACTAATAATCCTCCTAAAAAGGTTAAAAATAAAATGTAAGAAAATCAATAAGTTTTAATTATTATTCCAGATAAAAGACAAGTTAATAATGTTTGAACTAAAATTATTAATCCTATAGAAAGGGGATTATTTATAAATAATATAATAATAGAAAATATAGTTAATATTAAAGAAAAAATTATTTTTATTATTTCAAATCAAAGAATAGTTTAAATAAAATAATAATTTTGGAGATTATTGATAAAGATATTCTTTTTCTTTGAAGTTTTTAAAGTAAATTACTTAACTTTGATTTACAAGACCAATATTTTTTATTAAACTATAAAAACAAATGATAATTTTAAATATATGATTTGTTGTGATAATTATATTTATTGTAGGTAATTTAATTTTTATTTCTAAACATAAACATTTATTAATTGTTTTATTAAGTTTAGAATTTATAGTATTAAGAATTTTTTTTTTTTTTTTAATTTATTTAAGAATAATTGATTATGACATGTATATGTTAATAGTATTTTTAGTTTTTTCAGTTTGTGAAGGTGCTTTAGGGCTATCAATTTTAGTTTCAATAATTCGAACACATGGAAATGATTATTTTCAAAGATTTAATTTATTATAAAAAAAAATGATAAAATTTCTTATAATAATAATTTTTATAATTCCTTTTTGTTTTATAAAAAATATATTTTGAATGGTTCAAATAATATTATTTTTTATAATATTTTTATTTATAAATATAAGAATAAGATTAAATTTATTTTGTAATTTAAGTTATATATTAAGATGTGATATTTTATCTTATGGTTTAATTATATTAAGAATTTGAATTTCAATTTTAATAATTATAGCTAGAGAAAATTTATTTAAAACTAATTTTTATGTAAATTTTTTTTTATTTAATATTATTTTTTTATTAATTATATTATATTTAACTTTTAGAGTAATAAATATATTTATATTTTATTTATTTTTTGAGGGGAGATTAATTCCTACTTTATTATTAATTATTGGTTGAGGTTATCAACCAGAACGTATTCAAGCTGGAATATATTTATTGTTTTATACGTTATTTGTATCTTTACCACTTTTAATTGGAATTTTTTATATATATAATGAAGTTCAAAGAATAATAATTTATTTTTTAAAATTTTTTAATTTAAATTTATATTTATTATATTTTTCTATAATTATAGCTTTTCTAGTAAAAATACCAATATATTTTGTTCATTTATGATTACCAAAGGCTCATGTTGAAGCTCCGGTTTCTGGTTCTATAATTTTAGCAGGTATTATATTAAAGTTAGGGGGATATGGTTTAATACGATTAATAGTATTTTTACAACAAATTAATTTTAAATTAAATTATATTTGAATTGTTATTAGATTAGTGGGAGGATTTTATATTAGATTAAAATGTTTTTGTCAAACTGATATTAAATCTTTAATTGCTTATTCTTCAGTAGCTCATATAAGTCTTGTAATTAGTGGTATTATGGTAATAAATTATTGGGGATTTATTGGTTCTTATATTTTAATAATTGGTCATGGATTATGTTCTTCAGGAATATTTTGTTTAGCTAATATTAGTTATGAACGTTTACATAGTCGAAGACTATATATTAATAAAGGAATAATAAATTTTATACCTTCAATAAGATTATGATGATTTTTATTAATATCTTCTAATATAGCTGCTCCTCCTAGATTAAATTTAATAGGAGAAATTAGTTTAATTAATAGTTTAATGAGATGATCTTGAATTTCTATGATTATATTAATATTAATTTCATTTTTTAGAGCTGGATATAGTTTATATTTATATTCATTTGTTCAACATGGGAAGTATTATTCAGGTATTTATAGATATTATAGTGGAGTTTCCCGAGAATATTTAATGTTAATATTACATTGACTTCCTTTAAATATTATAGTTCTAAAAATTGATTATAGAATAATTTGATTTTATTTAAATAATTTAATGAAAATATTGATTTGTGGTGTCAAAAATATGATTTTAATCATTTTAAATTATTAATTATATAAAATATTCTATTTGTTTTATTTCATTTTTTTTTTTATTTTTAATAAGAATGTTAAATTTTATTTTTATAATTTATTTTATTATAAATAATATAGTAATTTTTTTAGAATGAGAAATTATTTCTTTTAACTCAATAAGAATTATTATATCTGTTTTATTAGATTGAATGTCCTTATTATTTATGATATTTGTTTTTTTAATTTCTTCAGTTGTTATTTTTTACAGAAAAAGTTATATAAGATCGGAATTAAATTTGATACGTTTTATTATTTTAGTTTTATTATTTGTATTTTCTATAATATTATTAATTATTAGACCAAATATTATTAGAATTTTATTAGGGTGAGATGGTTTAGGGTTAGTTTCTTATTGTTTAGTAATTTATTATCAAAATTTAAAATCTTATAATGCTGGAATATTAACAGCACTTTCTAATCGAATTGGGGATGTTTTTATTTTATTAGTTATTTCTTGAATAATAAATTATGGGAGATGAAATTATATTTTTTATTTAGAATTTATAAATAATGATTGAGAAATAACTATAGTAAGTAGAATAATTATTATGGCTGCTATAACTAAAAGAGCTCAAATTCCATTTAGATCTTGGTTACCTGCAGCTATAGCAGCCCCAACTCCAGTTTCAGCTTTAGTTCATTCCTCCACATTAGTTACAGCAGGGGTTTATTTATTAATTCGTTTTAATATGTTATTAGTAAATACTTTATTTTTAAAATTTTTATTATTATTATCTGGTTTAACAATATTTATAGCCGGAATTGCTGCTAATTATGAGTTTGATTTAAAGAAAATTATTGCTTTATCTACTTTAAGACAATTAGGTTTAATAATAAGAATTTTAAGAATAGGTTTACCTGATTTAGCTTTTTTTCATTTATTAACCCATGCTATATTTAAGGCTTTATTATTTATATGTGCGGGGGTAATTATTCATATAATAAATGATATACAAGATATTCGATTTATAGGGGGAATAAGTTTTTATATTCCTCTTACTTCTTTATGTATAAATATTTCTAATATAGCTTTATGTGGTATTCCTTTTTTAGCTGGATTTTATTCTAAGGATTTAATTTTAGAAATAGTAAGTTTTAGAAATTTAAATTTTATAATTTTTTTATTATATTATTTATCTACAGGATTAACTATATTTTATAGATTTCGTTTAATTATATATTTAATAATTAATGATTATAATTTAATTAGAGTTTATAATTTATATGATGAAGATTATACGATATTAAAAAGAATATTTGTTTTATTATTTATAAGAGTAATTAGAGGAAGATTTTTAAGTTGATTAATTTTTTCTTATCCGTATATAATTTATTTACCTTTTAATATAAAAATAATAGTAATTTATGTTAGATTAGTGGGAGGACTAATAGGGTATTTAATTAGAAATATAAAAATTTATTCTATAAATAAATTTATTTTAACTTATAATTTAAGAAGTTTTTTAAGAGTTATATGATTTATGCCAAATTTATCTACTTATGGAATTAGATATTATTTTCTTAATTTTGGTCAAAATTTATCTAAAACTATTGATTTAGGTTGAAGAGAATTATATAGAGGGTATGGAATAATAATAATTATAAAAAAATATTCTTCATTCTATAATATTTTTCAAATGAATAATTTTAAGATTTATTTATATAGATTTGTTATATGAATAATATTTATATTATTAATGATTATATTAATGGGTATTTAAATTTAAATAGCTTATAAATTAGAGTATAATATTGAAGATATTAGGGAGATAAATTTATCTTTAAATATTCATAAAAAAAATATATTTTATTTTTACAATGAAAATGTAATGTTTTAATTAAACTATATAAATAGAAATATTAATGGAATTTAACCACTAAAAATTAAGTTAGCAGCTTAATTTTAAACTTTATATTTCTTTAATTGGAATATAATATTCAATGTTATCATTAACAGTGATATACCTCTTTTTGGTTTCAATTAATAAATAAGGAGTAATTAACTCTATCTTTTAAGTCGAAATTAAATGCAAAATTGCTTCTTATTATAAGATAAATTGAAATTTCAATATTATTTGAATGCAAATCAAATGTTTTAATTATAAACTATAATCCTAATTTGTTCAATTTAATATATTTTGGTTTCATTCATGATATACTCCAATAAGTAAAATTCCAATAAAGAAAAAACTAACTTTAACTCATAAAAAAAAATTTACTATTTTAAATAGCGGGATAATAGGGAAAATTAATGCAATTTCAACGTCAAAAATTAAAAAAATAACTGTAATTAAAAAAAAATGTAATGAAAAAGGTATACGAGCAGAAGATTTAGGATCAAATCCACATTCAAAGGGAGAAGATTTTTCTCGATCTGAAAAAGTTTTTTTTGATAAAATAATTGATAAAAATATTATAACATTAGAAATTAATATGATTAAAAAAAAAATATTTATTATTAAAATAATTATTTATATTAAAATTATTAAACTTTTTGATTGGAAGTCAAATATACTAAATATATTATATAAATAATTAATTTCCTCATCAATAAATTGAAATATAAAGGAATAATCATACTACATCTACAAAGTGTCAATATCAGGCTGCAGCTTCAAATCCAAAATGATGGGATTGAGAAAAATGATTATTTAAATGACGAATTAAACAAATTAATAAAAATAAAGTTCCAATGATAACATGAAGACCATGAAATCCTGTAGCTATAAAAAAAACTGATCCATAAATACTATCGGCAATAGTAAAAGGGGCTTCAAAATATTCATAAGCTTGCAGAATTGTAAAATAAATTCCTAAAATAATAGTAATAAATAAACCTTGAGTTATTTGAGAATCATTATTAGATATAATAGCATGATGGGCTCATGTGATAGAAACTCCTGAACTAATTAAAATAATAGTATTAAGAAGTGGAATTTGAAATGGATTAAAGGGAGTAATTCTTGTAGGGGGTCAAATAGCTCCAATTTCAATATTAGGGGCTAAACTACTGTGAAAAAAAGCTCAAAAAAAAGAAATAAAAAAAAAAAATTCAGAAACAATAAATAAAATTATTCCTCATCGTAATCCTTTTGTTACTAAAATAGTATGCTTACCTTGAAGAGTACCTTCTCGACATACATCTCGTCATCATTGATATATTGTTAAAATTACAATTAAATATCCTAATATTAATAAGTTTATATTAAAATTATGGAATCATTTTACTATTCCTGTTACTAATACTATTACACCAATGGCTCCTGTTAAAGGTCAAGGGCTGTAATCTACTAAGTGAAATGGGTGATTAAAACTTGTTTTCATTAATTAACTTCACTAGAATATAAAGTTCTTAAAATTGCAATAACATAAGATTGAATAACCGCAACTGCTGACTCTAAAATTAATAAAAGGATTTGAATTAAGACAAGTATAATAATTAAATAAGAAGGTAAGTTAGGTCCATTATTACTTAATAAAGTTATTAATAAATGTCCAGCAATTATATTGGCTGTTAAACGTACTGCTAAAGTACCTGGGCGAATAATATTACTAATTGTTTCAATTAGAACTATAAATGGTATTAAAATACCTGGAGTTCCTTGAGGAATTATATGAATAAATATATGTTGTGAATTATTAATTCATCCATATATTATAAATCTTAATCATAAAGGTAAAGAAATAGATAAAGATAAAGTTAAATGGCTAGTTCTAGTAAAAATATAGGGAAATAATCCTAAAAAATTATTAAATAAAACAAATGAAAATATTGAAATAAAAATGAAAGTAGATCCTTGAAAATAGTTATTTTTTAATAATGTCTTAAATTCATTATGAAGTTTAGAAAGAATTAAATTTCATAAGAAAAAATGACGATTTGGGATTAATCAAAATGAATAAGGAATAAATATAATTCCTAAAATAGTTCTAATTCAATTAAAAGGGATATTAAATAAGTTAGTAGAGGGGTCGAAAATTGAGAATAAGTTTCTTATCATTTTCAATTTAAGTTTTTTAGTTTGATATTTGTATTATTATTTTTATTTGAAATTTTAATATCAAAAATATAATAATTTATAATATTAAAAATTAAATAAATACAAATAAAAAAAAAAAAGAAATTAATCAGTTAATAGGTATTATTTGAGGAATAAAAGAATATTACAAATGTAATAATTTAAATTTGACATATTTATGTTATAAATTTAACTAATTCTTTAATAATCATTAGAAGTAATTGCTAATTTACTATAAAATGGTTTAAGAGACCAGTACTTGCTTTCAGTCATCTAATGAAGAATAATTATTAATTCAATTAATGAAATTTTTAATTGAAATTCTTTCAATTACAATAGGTATAAATCTATGATTAGCCCCGCAAATTTCTGAACATTGTCCATAAAAAATTCCTGGTCGATTAATAAAAAAATTAGTTTGATTTAATCGTCCTGGATTAGCATCAACTTTAACTCCTAAAGAAGGAATAGTTCAAGAATGAATAACATCTGTAGCAGTTACTAAAATACGAATTTGGTTATTTATCGGTAAAATAATTCGATTATCAACATCTAAAAGTCGAAAATCAGTAGAAACTATTTCATTTTGAGGAATTATATATGAATCAAATTCAATATTATGAAAATCTGAGTATTCATAACTTCAATATCATTGATGTCCAATTGATTTTAAAGTAATTAAGGGGTTATTTAGTTCATCTAATAAATATAATAAACGTAAAGAAGGTAGAGCAATAAAAATTAAAGTAATTGCTGGTAAAATAGTTCAAATTAATTCAATTATTTGACCTTCAAGAAGATATCGATTAATATATTTATTAAATAATAATCTTAATATTAAATATCCAACTAAAATTGTAATTATAATAAGAATAATTAATGTATGATCATGAAAAAAAATAATTTGTTCTATTAAAGGAGATGCTCCATTTTGTAAATTAAAATTAGATCATGTTGCCATTTCTAAAAAAAGGATAGTCCTTTATAAATGGGGTTTAAATCCATTACATATAATCTGCCATATTAGAAGTTACTTAAAATTGGAAGTTCATTATATGAATGTTCAGCTGGGGGTAAATTTTGGTATCATTCAATTGAAGAAGATAAATTTAATGTAAATAAAGCAACACGATGGTTAATTATAGATTCTCAAATAATAATTAATATAAATATAACAGCTAAAAGTGAAATATAAGAACCTAAAGATGAAATAATATTTCATGAGATATAAGAATCAGGGTAATCTGAATATCGACGAGGTATTCCAGCTAATCCTAAAAAATGTTGAGGGAAAAAAGTTAAATTAACTCCGATAAATATAGTAAAAAATTGAATTTTTAACATATAAGGATTTAAAGAAAGTCCTGTAAATAATGGGTATCAATGAATAAATCCTGCTAAAATAGCAAATACAGCCCCTATTGATAAAACATAATGGAAATGAGCAACAACATAATATTTAACATGCAGAACTTTTGATTTTTGGCTTGCCAAATAATTGTTTGAAGGTTTTTAACATCCTGATAACCAAAATTCTCTTAATTCTTTCAAAGTTCCGTTAAATTTGTTTCTGTCACATTTTCCGATTCCTTCTACTTCATGCGGCTTTGCTCCTGTTTGACCGTCGGTATATTGCCATAGAGTCCAGTTCCTCCATCCTATTGGTAATGTCAGTTTTGTTCCCCATTTTGCTAACCATAGTGGACATTCTGTTAAAGTTGGGGTGGCAAAATCCTTGAGAAAACTAGGGCTTCCATAAATTAACGGCAAACGTCCGGTTACTAAATAGACCCTATTTACAAAGTCCTCTGCTTGTTTTGGCATTATGCTTTTTCCATCTTTGTTTTCCTCAATGTCAAGGGCTAACAATATATTTGAACTATCACCAATTGTTTCGAGAAAATGCTCAGCTTGGTCTTTGCCGCTTTTTTCCCCGACACCAAAATGGTATGCACCCCAAAGCAATTCCTCTTTTTCAGCGGCTTTTTTCCTTTTTGTATATTCAGGATCTACGTACTTTACCCCCTGGGTGGCTTTGTGAATTATGCCTACTATGCCATCTTCTTTTGTTAATCTAAAATCTATCTCCTGATTCCAGTGCGACAAATCTATTACTGCATTTATAAGCATACCTGGTGTAGCGGTAGCTATCATATACCTCAAATGCTCTAGAAAATCTGGGTATCCATTTTCTATCATGCAACTTCTCATACCACTCCTTTATTCGTTGAAATAACAATCTTTCTTTTTGGTTTTTGACCTTCAACCTTGAGCTCAGCCTTGATTCTTTGTCTTAAGTTTAAAAGATCGTTTATTTGCACTTCAGCATATCTCACTACATGGTCACCATATGCAATTGATACTACTCGCTCTCCGCTTTGCAGCTTCTTTATTGCTTGTTCAACTTGAAACAAATACTCTTCGTTATACATTTTTCAACCACTTACTCTGTCTTACTTTTTTAGGTTTTTTACTTTCCATTTTCCCACTCAAACTATTCCATTTACTCTCTGGCCATCGATCGATTCCAAGCGCAATAGATGCAGCTCTCGCATAAATTCGGCAATCTAGTACTTCATTTCTTTCTCTTACCTTTTGCCACTCTTGTTTGGTATATCCTTTTACCACTTTGCTGACTAATTGCTCTGCTGTTAGCTGCTTAAAATATTCAGGTGCATACTCAGGAAAATGACAGTATCCTGCTGGAGCTTCTTCACCTTCTTTTAAAACATTAAGTAATTGAAAAAGCTCTGACTTTAATATCGATACTCCTGCTGGCCAGAGCTTTATTCCTCTTTTCAGCTTTTGCCCTCCAACTGTTATATCTACTCTACTTGGGCTGCTAAGTGGTACTAGTGCTTTATTTACACCTTTGACTGCCATTACTCTTCCAGAGCCTTGATGGCCTCTTACCAATTGTATACTTCTTGTGTTGCATATCCAGCATCTACTGCCATCATACTTATCATATACTCAAGCCCATTTTCACCGATAAAATGATGACTCAGAAGCTCCGAAAGCTTTCCCCATACTTCTACTCTTCCAGTATCACCTTCAAATACTCGGTAGTCTATTGACCAACTTTCGCGGCTTTTTCCCCATGCTACAACTTCTACTTCTAACCGATCTTTTTGTACATCTACTCCTGCTGTGAGAACTACTTCACCCTTTGGTACTGTGCCAATTTGATAAGATTCTCTCCTGTTAAATAATTGCTTCCAATCTGGTACTTCTCCTTTATCTACCCAAGTTTCTCCAAGCGTTGTATTTATCCAAACCTTTAACAATTGCTCACTTTCTTTACTATGCAGAAAATCCTCTACTGCTTGATTCCAACTATACCAGCCAACAGGACTATAAAGACTTGATAGATGAAAACCTGCTATTTTGTTACTTGAGGTTTGATTTGTAGCTCTCCATTCTCCACGTTCAAGCATTTCTGTCTTTTGATGATTTTCTATTTTGCCACTACATTCAGTGCAGACATAATGTGCTGTTTTTGCATCATTGTTCTCCCACTTTATTTGTGACCATTTTAGAACTTGATAGTAATTACAATGCGGACAGGGAACAAAAAATATCTCTTATCTGTTGCTTCAAATTCTTTCTCAATTCTGCTTATTCCATGAATCGTTGGTGTTGATACTAAAAAAATCTTTCGCCGTGCAAATGTATTGGTACGAGCTATGCTGAGCAGTACTGGATCTCCTTCTCCTCCTGAGTCTCCTGGATATGCATCTATTTCATCAAGAAAGAGGTATTTTACTGGCATAGAGCGAAGTCCTACACTGCTATTTGCTCCAGTTATTACTACTATTCCACCTGGAAATTCCTTACTTTGTACAGTATTTCCTGAATCTCTTGATCTTGGGTCTTTTACTTTACTTTTTAAACATGGTGTACTTTCAATAAGTGGCGCAAATCTTCCTTTTGACCAACGCTTTCCCATTTCAACTGTTGGCTGTACTACTAGCATTGGCCCTGGTGTTTGATCGATAATATAGCCAATCCGGTTATTTCCAGCCTCTGTTCCTCCAATTTGTGCTCCTTTCATGAATACCACTTTTTCTACTGGCGAGGACGGAGATAGTGAATCCATGATTTCTTTAAGGTATGGTGTTCTCTCTGTTCTCCATTTTCCTGGCTCTGATGCTGCAGTTGCTGCTAAAACTCGATACTCATTTGCCCACTCTGACACCTTAAGCTCTG
>CAJHUD010000058.1:32500-35823 GCA_905146925.1 Autographa gamma | reverse complement strand
AAAAAAAAGCTCATCATACTCACGGATCGCGCCCTCTCGATTGATTCGCTCGCCTCTCCCCCCGCCCGCGCGCCCGGGGGGGGGGGGGGGGGGGGGTGTCGGCGACTGCCCTATGCACCTGCTGGTTGGGGTCGAACAGGACTGCAACGCCTGCAACGAAAACAAGGATTAGGGTGAGAGAGTAGAGGGGGGGGGGGGGGGGGGGGGGGGTGACGACGACGTCCCTGTGCACCTGCTGTGGTTGGGGTCGAACAGGACTGCAACGAAAACGAAAAAGGATTAGATAGGTGACAGAGTGTAGGGGGGAGTGAGGGGGGGGGGGGGGGGGGGGGCGGCGACCGCTGCGAGGATTCTTCCACCCCCATCCCGGTCGTCACATTAAATTATAAATCCTTCAATCATCGGAGGAGGAGAATATAGGAGGGAGACGGACACTTGTCACCGTGTTCGACGAACAACGTAAACTCACGTACGTGCATCACGTAGAAACGTCCCGATCACGTAGACATTCGAGTTTGCAACAATGTCATGCGACGCGCAAGTGCGCGTTCGTATGGTCGTGCGCGCCCGCGCATGCGCTCTAAGCTTCGTTCACACGCGCAAACGGTATAGTGTTGTGTTTGTGATGCGACTTAGAGATGTGCGCGCGGCGAGCGTGTTTTGTTTCTTGTAGAGTTATTTGAAAGGTTTATTTCTTTTATATGATATAAAAATATATATGCATATATTATTATATGTTATAATAATATATTGTATGTTTACATATTTTTATATGATATCGACGAAATGAATCTTTCAGACGGCGGCTACACCACAACGACTCTTCGATATTCTTCAACTGTGTAGACCGTCGGATCGTAACTTTGTATCCGATTGAATAGCGGTCAAAATTTTACATGAGTCGTAACGCGATTCGATTCAAACGCGCACGGAAACGTTAATATGAATCGTCGCGTGATTAAATCACGATTCGAATATTTCTATATTTAATATAGAACACTTTCTCGGTGAGTACAAGACTCTACAAACTCCGGCTTTGATCGTATATTATTATATAACGTTAATGTTAATATATTATATATATTGTGAATTGTACCGTGTCTCGATGCGAACGTTCACGATCGGGGTTTTTATATAGTTGTACCCTTTTCAGCGTCAGTTCGGCGGCGGGTTCTCGCCGGTCGTCGAGTTTTCGCTATAGAAACAATATATAGTCTCAATTATTATCGAGCTCGCCCGTTCAGCGTCTTCGTTGGTTCGTCGACGCGCGGGATTGAGGATTTCGTACGTTTTCTGTCAGCCGCCTTAAAAAAGCGGCCGATAATTCCGTACCGATGTCTCTCTATATAAAAGAAGCTCCCTGGTTGATCCTGCCAGTAGTTATATGCTTGTCTCAAAGATTAAGCCATGCATGTCTCAGTGCAAGCCGTATTAAGGCGATACCGCGAATGGCTCAATATATCAGTTTTGGTTCCTTAGATCTTACTCAGTTACTTGGATAACTGTGGTAATTCTAGAGCTAATACATGCAATCAGAACTCTGACCAGTGATGGGATGAGTGCTTTTATTAGATCAAAACCAATCGACGGAGGGCCTCGCGTCCGAAGTCGTTAATTTTGATGAATCTGGATAACTTTTGCCGATCGCATGGTCCAGTACCGGCGACGCATCTTTCAAATGTCTGCCTTATCAACTTTCGATGGTAGTTTCTGCGACTACCATGGTTGTCACGGGTAACGGGGAATCAGGGTTCGATTCCGGAGAGGGAGCCTGAGAAACGGCTACCACATCCAAGGAAGGCAGCAGGCGCGCAAATTACCCACTCCCGGCACGGGGAGGTAGTGACGAAAAATAACGATACGGGACTCTTACGAGGCCTCGTAATCGGAATGAGTACACTTTAAATATTTTAACGAGGAACAATTGGAGGGCAAGTCTGGTGCCAGCAGCCGCGGTAATTCCAGCTCCAATAGCGTATACTAAAATTGTTGCGGTTAAAAAGCTCGTAGTTGCATTTGTGCGCCGCGCTGTCGGTGCACCGCATCCGCGGTGATACTGACACGTCTGCGGAGCATATCGTCGGTGAGCCGGCGGTAATACGCCGGTTCAATATCAAAATCCTATCGCGGTGCTCTTCGGTGAGTGTCGAGGTGGGCCGACAATTTTACTTTGAACAAATTAGAGTGCTCAAAGCGGGCTCAAAATGCTGCTTGAATATTTCGTGCATGGAATAATAGAATATGATCTCGGTTCTATTTTGTTGGTTTTCAGAACTCCGAGGTAATGATTAATAGGGATAACTGGGGGCATTCGTATTGCGACGTTAGAGGTGAAATTCTTGGATCGTCGCAAGACGAACATCAGCGAAAGCATTTGCCAAAGGTGTTTTCATCAATCAAGAACGAAAGTTAGAGGTTCGAAGGCGATTAGATACCGCCCTAGTTCTAACCGTAAATATGTCATCTAGCGATCCGCCGACGTTACTACAATGGCTCGGCGGGCAGCTTCCGGGAAACCAAAGATTTTGGACTCCGGGGGGAGTATGGTTGCAAAGCTGAAACTTAAAGGAATTGACGGAAGGGCACCACCAGGAGTGGAGCCTGCGGCTTAATTTGACTCAACACGGGAAATCTCACCAGGCCCGGACACCGGAAGGATTGACAGATTAACAGCTCTTTCTTGATTCGGTGGGTGGTGGTGCATGGCCGTTCTTAGTTGGTGGAGCGATTTGTCTGGTTAATTCCGGTAACGAACGAGACTCTAGCCTGCTAAATAGGCGTCGTCATTTAGGTGTGCGTGGCTCCGTCACGCAACTCACTGGCGACGTATTAAAATTCTTCTTAGAGGGACCGGCGGCTTCGAGCCGCACGAGATTGAGCAATAACAGGTCTGTGATGCCCTTAGATGTCCTGGGCCGCACGCGCGCTACACTGAAGGAATCAGCATGTTCTCCCTGGCCTAGAGGCCCGGGCAACCCGCTGAAACTCCTTCGTGCTGGGGATTGGGGTTTGCAATTATCCCCCATAAACGAGGAATTCCTAGTAAGCGCGAGTCATAAGCTCGCGTTGATTACGTCCCTGCCCTTTGTACACACCGCCCGTCGCTACTACCGATTGAATGATTTAGTGAGGTCTTCGGACCGACACGCGGTGGCTTCACGGCCGTCGGCGTTGCTGGGAAGTTGACCAAACTTGATCATTTAGAGGAAGTAAAAGTCGTAACAAGGTTTCCGTAGGGGAACCTGCGGAAGGATCATTAACGTTTCGCCGTTCTAACGAACGATGATTCCACAATGTATCTATAAATACACACAAAACAATAG
>CAJHUD010000058.1:12500-25000 GCA_905146925.1 Autographa gamma | reverse complement strand
CGGGAGCGTTACCGAAACCGCAGCTAAGTGATCCGAAATATCCTGATTGGAGAAGAATGGATAGAAAAGCTGAATCTGACATATTGTTAGCGGTGAGTCCAAGCGAGTTAACTGCATTAGATGGCCTGGACAGTTCCAAGGCTATATGGGATAAGCTGAAATCTATGTACCAGTCGAGCGGTCCTGCCAGAAAAGCGTCGTTATTGAAAAAGCTTGTTTTGACCCGTATGCAAGAAGATGATGATCTGAAGAAGCACATTGCGGATTTCTTCGATGCAGTTAAGAAACTGAAAGAAATCGGTTTGATAGTTATAGACGAACTACTAGCAATATTATTGTTATACAGTTTGCCAGATTCATTCGCCATGTTTAGAACGGCAATAGAATCACGTGATGATTTGCCATCAACGGAAACATTAAAGGTCAAGATCATCGAGGATTATAAAGCCCGTAAGTCCAAGTCAACAGACCAGGGGGCTCTGTTCGTCAAACGTATCAATAAAAATAAAAATATCAATCTGAAGAAGATTAATGATAACCACAGTTATAAAAACAACTTTGAATGTCATCGTTGTGGTTGTCGTGGACATTTTGCGAGGGAGTGCAAAACTAAGTATATCAACAAGCATAGACAAAGCGCGCAAAAGTTAGAATGCAGTGAGAATGAGAAGCAAAAGACAACAATGTTATTGAGTGCTGCCGAAGAGGTTATGTTAGGTGAGAAATTAAATCCTATCTGGTGCATCGACAGTGGATGCACAGGTCATATGTGCAATGATAAACAAATGATCGAGGACTTCACTCGGCTAGACTCTGAACTTAATTTAGCGAATAGTGACAAGACACAAATTACTGGCACTGGCAAGGTAAAGATTTTGGTAGACACAGGCAATGAAGAACGCCAGATTGATATAGAAAAAGTATTTTATGTATCCGATCTACGAACTAACTTATTATCAGTGGCCAAGATGACAGATCGCGGCTTTGAGGTTCGCTTTAGGAAAAATGATGCGATTGTGACTGATAACAATGAAAAAATTCATATGCGTGCAGATAGAGTTGGCAATTTGTATCATGTTCGGATGAGTCATAACTCCGTCAATAATGTTCAAGTTGCAAAGAATTCGATAGATATGTGGCACCAACGACTCGGTCACCTCAACGAACGCGACTTAAAAGCTATGGCGAAGAGTGGTTTAGTACACGGACTAACATTCAAGGATAACGAAAAGATGTCTGAATGCGAGATTTGTATCAGTGAAAAGCAGACTTGCACACCTTTTCCAAGGAAAAGGGAAGATCGTACAAACGAATTACTAGAAATAGTTCATAGCGACGTTTGTGGCCCAATGAACCATCAGTCTTATAGCGGTAAACAATATTTTGTTACGTTCATTGACGATAAATCAAGATGGTGCGAAGTCTACTTTATAGCAAATAAAAGTGATGTCCTAAGTGTATTTAAAACCTACAAAGCTTATGCAGAAAATTTAACTGGAAAGAAAATAAAGAGTCTTCAGTCTGATAACGGACGAGAATACGTGAACAATGAGTTTGATGAGTTCTTGAGCAAAGCAGGTATAAGAAGAAGATTGACAGCACCATACACGCCACAGCAAAATGGGATTGCAGAGAGAAAGAATAGAACTTTGGTTGAGATGGCACGCTGTATGATGCGTCAAGCAGGAAGTTCACCTGTATTTTGGGCAGAAGCAGTTAACACTGCTAATTACATACGAAACCGGTGTCCAACTACAGCTTTAAATGGTCAAATACCTTTTACACTGTGGAGAGGAATTAAACCTACTGTAATATATATGCACGTGTTTGGCTCGAAAGTTTATTATAAAGACAAGGGAAAACCAAAAGGAAAATTTGAGTCACGTTCACAGTTAGGGATATTTGTGGGTTATGATATTCAATCAAAAGCATATAGAATACATAATCCCACGACAAGAAAGATTATTATAACCCGTGACGTGAAATTTATGAATGAAACAGCGTTTAGACATGAATATAAAGAGATACTTGATGAACAAGAAGATACTGATGATGAACAAATGAGAATAGAATTAAACAATAGAAAAGAAGACAACAGGAAAATATTAAGAGCCAGGAGAGATGGGTTTAGATCAAGAAAATCACTTGAAAGAGTTAATGAATCAGAGGACGATATAAGCAAACTACATAGAAAAAGAAATCCAACTGTTTCGTGGGAAAATTTAATACAACCTTCTAAAAGAGGAAAGGGAAGACCTCGCCTAATTCGTACAGGTCAGGTGGGTAGACCAAGAAAGGAATATCACACAGTAATACAAGATACAGATAATGATGAAAATGAATCAGAAGATGAACCGAATGAAGAAATGAGTGCAGGAGTAGCAATGATAGAACCAATGACGTGGGAAGATATAGAGATGAGAAGTGACATGAGTTTATGGAAATCTGCTTTAGAAAACGAGTACCTGTCACAAATAAAAAACAATACCTGGGAAATAGTACCAAGACCAAAACAACGAAAAGTTATTGGAAACAGGTTTGTGTTTAGTACCAAAAGTACTGGCATGAAAGTGCGCCTTGTCGCAAAAGGATGTTCACAACGGCCAGGGGAGGATTTTCATGAAACCTCATCCCCTGTTGTGAGATCATCGTCTATAAGACTCATAGCTGCCTTGTCGGCAGAATTAGGATTACAGATCCATCAAATGGACGTGGTTACAGCTTACTTAAATGGTTCACTCGATGAAGAGGTGTATATGGAAATCCCAGATCAGTTAAGCGATGTTCTAAAGAGAGTACTCGCAAAAGAAAAGATTGGTTCGCAGAAGAAAATAATAACAGATGTGAATATACTTGAGACAGCTAACAGCTGGAAAAAAGCTCTTGATGAAAATGAGGATAATGTGTGTTTATTAAAAAAATCTTTATATGGATTGCGTCAGTCTGGATTACAGTGGTATAAAAGGTTAGTGAAAATGTTGAATGATATTGGTTTTGAGGCATTGCCACAAGATCCTTGTGTATTTTATGCGCAAAAGGGCGAGCGAATGATGTTAATTGGTATATATGTTGACGACATTATTCTAGGGTCGAATGATGATGCATGGATAAAAAATGTAAAGAAACAATTAGGAAGTGCGTTTGAAATGAAAGATATGGGGCATATTTCTACTTGTTTAGGAATTGAATTTAGTCGTGGTGATGAAAATACAGTGTACTTAAGTCAAAAATCATATATAGATAAAGTGTTAGAAAGATTTGGTATGAGCGAGTGTAAGCCTGCCGTCACACCTATAGATGTGAATGTAAAATTGATAAAACCTAAATGTGCAAGACATGATATAATGGAACGGTATCCGTATCAGTGTTTGATCGGTGCCTTGATGCATTTGGCTGTGTCAACGAGACCAGACATCTCGTACGCCGTCAATTATTTAAGTCAGTTTAATACGAATTACGATATTGAACATTGGAAGGCTGCTAAACGTGTCTTGAGATACTTAAAAGGTACATCAGATTACGGGCTAGTGTATGAAAGGACAGGTTTACCTCTGTTTGGCGTGGTTGATGCAGATTGGGGTGGGAATATGGTAGACCGCAGATCATATTCCGGCTTTGCATTTATTTTGGCAGGTGCCCCAATCAGTTGGGAGGCGCGAAAGCAACGGACCATTGCTTTATCAAGCACTGAGGCCGAATATATGGCTATTTCTGAAGCTACGAAAGAAGCCATGTATTTGCGCGATGTATTGAGTAGCATAGGGATAACGTGTGAGTGTGTGACGCTGTTCAACGATAATCAGGGTGCAATCAAACTTGCACAAAGTAAAAACTACCATTCTCGAACGAAACATATCGATGTGCGGCACCACTTTATACGTGATAAGTGCGAACAAGGTGTAATTGATCTTAAATATTTGCGTACTGATCGAATGCCAGCTGATGTTTTGACAAAAGGTTTGAGTGGTACGAAGCATCATGAGTGTTTGCGTAACTTAGGTATGATGGATGAATGCATTTAAATTTCACAGATATGCTCACTACTTCGAGGGGAGGTGTTATGGTATTACGAATGTCGTGAGCAACGCCATCTATTTTACTTTGTATAGTTACCTGCTTCTGTCGCGCACACCGCTAGCACGCTGATTGTCATGCAGTATTATATTAAAATAAAACATATTAAAACCTATGAAATGTATTAATTATCCTATAACCCTTCAGTTATAATAAATAAAACAAAAAATTTACAAATATAATGTAATATAAACTTTATCAGTAGGCTCAATTTTAGTAATGGTATTATAACTGATATTATAACTGAAGTAGGAAACATAATGTTTGGGATTCTATTTTATTTAAATGTCTTGAAAAATCTGGATCAATGGTATTTGTTGTTGATTCTGCTGGATTTATATAATAATAAATTTTATTTAGTAAATAATAAATTTAATTAAATTGATATTAATAATTTTATTAGGGTATTTTTTTGTATTTAAAATTATTAATTAAATTTAATTATAATTAATTAAATTAAAATAATACTTTCATAATTAATTAAATTAAATTATTATTAATTAAATTAGATGAATAATTTTATAATTAATTAAATTTAATTAATAAAAATATATATATATCACATATATATATATATATATAATAAATATAACACCGTTGGTTTTTTCGGTGCTTGGCATACCAGATTATAATGCGAGGCGAGACAAAACTGTTATTTCTCGGTGTATTGCTATAGTAACACATATAGTACTAAAAGTCCGGTGAAGCAGTCAAAGACTGCGCTCAGGCTAACTACAAAGATCTATACCAAAAAAAAAAAACATTTGCACTAAAACTGAAGTGCCTAAAAACGGAAGCTACATTAAGTGATATAATATTATTTATTAACAGCCATGATTATACTTAGAAAAAAATAATCTACTAAGAAACGAAAAAAAAACTGTCTAGAACTATAAAGATTATAATTATAAGAATGACTGAAAAAACGTACTCGTGTTTAACGTATTGCTTGTAATTATAAAACATACACACAAAAAAAACGCCGTTATCTGGCGGCTCCTTTCGCCCCTCGGTGATCGACTTATAGTTTTTGACAACGCGCCGTGTCGCGCCAAATGCCAAACCGCGGTATAGCTTGTTCGTAAATCACAGGTTTCAAGAAAAATACAATTACATAATTAATGACGGTCCTTTATCCAGTCAATAAATATTATTTATTAGGCTTACGTCAAATAAACAAATTCTTATAACAATAAAAAAATTACACTTCGTATTAGTAATAGTAGGTAGCTATTTTACTGAATCCATAGAATTTATTTAAATTATTTTTAATTCATGTTTAACAGAGTTTTACAAAAAACTAAAGGGAAGTCGGGCATGCATTTTCTAACTGCCGGGCCAAAAGACGGTTATAATCGAATAAAAAAACATAACTTGTATCAACTAGATATTCTACTTCAATGGTTTGACAACCAAAATAATACTTATGATTTTAGTGTCGGTCTAACTATCCGAAAAAGACAAACAAAAGGTATATTTCTATTCTTTTCTAACGCATGGCTTGCGCGCAGGATAGAGAGAGTTGCATTTTGTGCATTACATTACAGTTCTTGAGTACACTTTAACGATAACAATAAGCTGTCGCGAGCAAAACTGAACTGTTTGACAATAAGTTTAAGGTTCATAATAAGATGTTACTGTTTTTTATTGTTTCTCATAGATTTTTTGTAGCTTTTATTCTACACCCGGCGTCCGTTTAGTGTGTTAATGTTAAAATACTGTAATAGGTATATGTATAGTAATAGTATATATTATATTAACAATGCCAACCAATTTTCCAATGGCTCGCATTATACTCATATTTATATCTTTAGAGGTTAATAAGAAGATTATCGGTGGAACTTATAACACTACTTTAAACCGTCCGGGGGCTGAAAATATACCACGAATGACTTTTTTAAACATAATAAAACTGCTAAAAATTATGCTACTATTATATTAAATATCCTTATCAGAATCAACGTCCCAATTTAATGATAGAAAGTTAAAATAATTGTTACAAGAAAGTTTTATAACATCTAGCAAACAAGTTAAAGGGTCGGAGTCGAGGGAGGTCGGAGTAAAAGGGTCGCCTTCTTAGGTTCTCAGCCTCCGCTGTCAGTCTTCTTCGTTGATGACAAAGTAACCATGTCGTCGCTTCCCGCGGGCAGTTATTTAGTCTTCCATCCTCTTACTATCGTCTTATCCACAGCCAGTAAGGCTGTGGATAAGACGATAGTAAGAGCGCTGCAAACAAAATGTTTAAACAATTAATCCATATGTAATAAAATTCTAATAAGTTTACAAAAACAACCGAAGACTGTAATCACAAATAGATTTCGAAGAATCAGACAAGTTGGGTTCGAACTCGAGACTGAAGTTATAACGGGTAATACCAACCTACTAGACTATCGCTACTCTCTGCTAATTTGGTCATCTATGTGGTCTAAATCACCTACACGATTATAAAAAATTCTCTCTCAAAAATTAAAACGATTATTTTTTTAATCTGCTCCAATAAAAAAATGTTTATTAGCGCGAGCTTGTTTATTAATACATTTTGCGGTGGCTACCTGCAGTGGCTAACTTTGATGAAAATACTTGACCTAACCAAAAACAAACAAAATATCAATCCAGTATTTATGATTTTATTTGAAATCATTTGGTCATAATAACTAACATGCGCTTTGCGAAAACAAGTACCCGAAAGCTCTGGTTTATGACTCTTTTGTTAAAAGTGAGCCGACTAGTTTTTTATCTATAGCAGTGGAATTCTATTGTTATAGCTCCGGCCAAACCGGCCGACTTTGCTACTTATTGTTTCATTTTTTTAATTAAAATTAACACGTTTATTTAATTACTCTTTTAAAGGTAGATCTGTTATTATAATAACCGTAAAAATGAAATGTTATTGAAAAAAAAAACACCTAACAAAACACTATTATAAAAAGATTATTATTTAAAATAATGTGTATACCCTAAACAAGAATATAGCCGAACTATCTATTTAACTATAACTTTTTCTATTTAACATATCACTCGTTTGGTATGGTTACATAAATCCCAACAAAAGTATGAATGAAAATGCACTGATTTACTTCATACAGAGCGTAAATGAAGCTTTAGTTCCTTTTAAAAGTATGTGTGACGTGTAATATAAGGAAGTTTGAATAAAAAAAAACTAGAATTGGCCACAAAGATCACTTTAAAATAATACACGCTTAATAGTTAAGATGTTAAAACATGAGACTAGTGTCCGATGACTCACGCAATCAATTATAATTATCAATTCTAAAAACATCCCTACTTAGCAGCACAACAGGCATTTTTACACATTTGTGTTAAACACATTATTAAAATGTCACCGTGAACAACACTGAATAAATCTGTTTTCATGTTTAGTGCAATAATAATTAGTATCTAAAACAATTTTGACCGACTAGAATTAAGTGTTATGTAGTTCACGTTAATCTTTTTTCTTTCTATCCCACTACTTTGCAGACTCTTTATCTATCTGGTTTTAGGCTGACTTATAAACACATAATGCTTAAAATATAATTAAAATGTTAATACTTACAAATATTCTCAGGTCATCCGCAATTTGACTAATACATTTGTTCG
Organism: Autographa gamma; assembly: GCA_905146925.1. Lineage (NCBI taxonomy): Eukaryota > Metazoa > Arthropoda > Insecta > Lepidoptera > Noctuidae > Autographa > Autographa gamma. Next base: position 17,326 of record CAJHUD010000058.1, on the reverse strand, counting down.
CTCTTCGATCGTCAATTTTAGATATCACACAAACAAAATAAAAGTCCGGTATACACGCGCGAGTATTCGTAAACAGTAGTCAAAGTCACGGAGAAAACAGCGAACGTCAACAATGAACAAACAGTGAGATGCGACTGACGTCCACAAAAATAGTCAAAGCATATCTTTCCATCTCGTTACTGCAATGTCCTAATTGGTCAACGTCCCAGGAGGGCGGAGCTTCCGTGCCAGTCGCCTGCGTCGAACGTCAAACGAAATCTTCTAAAAAGTGATAAGGCTTCGTTGTCCCCGATTGTACGTGCATACACATGGATGTGTATTATATATTTCATATTGAATCTACACGAACAGTGTTCGCCGATGTATTTTGGAACGTTATAAAATAAAAACAATCGACGATCGAAGTTGCGTAGATGCGCAAGCGCAACCGCTTCGCGGATATCAAATTAATACACGAACGGTAACCGTCACCTTAATTCGCCGTATTTTAACAAGAATTTTTTCCCCTTTTTTTTACACGTTTATTTACAAAATTTCGGGGGATACGGCAATCACTGATCAACATATAATATGTATATACCTATATATAAATTATTATCAGCGAAGAAGAAGAACAACAGTGTCAGCAGAGCACACCACGCAACCTTACCAACTACTACTTACTACTTCGGACTCTTTAAACACAGCACAGCATATTATACACTAGGTAACTACACAACATACACGTTACGTGAGACGTGCGTGCGACCGTGCACCCCGTCAACTCTATCCAACGTAACGTGCGCTGCTGAAACTACAACAAAAACATCTAACATCAATTAGTATGTGTTAACTGAACTGTCGTCGGTCGTCACTACAATTACCTACTACCTACACACCGACAAACAACAACTGCTAACTGCTAACTTGCTAACTGCGACGACGACGACACGACGACACTCACACATCACCACTTGATACGTACATAACAAATATATATTATAAAATCTTTCTAGTGTGTCTCAGGGGCTATCGAAAAAAAAGCTCATCATACTCACGGATCGCGCCCTCTCGATTGATTCGCTCGCCTCTCCCCCGCCCGCGCGCCCGGGGGGGGGGGGGGGGGGGGGGTGTCGGCGACTGCCCTATGCACCTGCTGGTTGGGGTCGAACAGGACTGCAACGCCTGCAACGAAAACAAGGATTAGGGTGAGAGAGTAGAGGGGGGGGGGGGGGGGGGGGTGACGACGACGTCCCTGTGCACCTGCTGTGGTTGGGGTCGAACAGGACTGCAACGAAAACGAAAAAGGATTAGATAGGTGACAGAGTGTAGGGGGGAGTGAGGGGGGGGGGGGGGGGGCGGCGACCGCTGCGAGGATTCTTCCACCCCCATCCCGGTCGTCACATTAAATTATAAATCCTTCAATCATCGGAGGAGGAGAATATAGGAGGGAGACGGACACTTGTCACCGTGTTCGACGAACAACGTAAACTCACGTACGTGCATCACGTAGAAACGTCCCGATCACGTAGACATTCGAGTTTGCAACAATGTCATGCGACGCGCAAGTGCGCGTTCGTATGGTCGTGCGCGCCCGCGCATGCGCTCTAAGCTTCGTTCACACGCGCAAACGGTATAGTGTTGTGTTTGTGATGCGACTTAGAGATGTGCGCGCGGCGAGCGTGTTTTGTTTCTTGTAGAGTTATTTGAAAGGTTTATTTCTTTTATATGATATAAAAATATATATGCATATATTATTATATGTTATAATAATATATTGTATGTTTACATATTTTTATATGATATCGACGAAATGAATCTTTCAGACGGCGGCTACACCACAACGACTCTTCGATATTCTTCAACTGTGTAGACCGTCGGATCGTAACTTTGTATCCGATTGAATAGCGGTCAAAATTTTACATGAGTCGTAACGCGATTCGATTCAAACGCGCACGGAAACGTTAATATGAATCGTCGCGTGATTAAATCACGATTCGAATATTTCTATATTTAATATAGAACACTTTCTCGGTGAGTACAAGACTCTACAAACTCCGGGCTTTGATCGTATATTATATATAACGTTAATGTTAATATATTATATATATTGTGAATTGTACCGTGTCTCGATGCGAACGTTCACGATCGGGGTTTTTATATAGTTGTACCCTTTTCAGCGTCAGTTCGGCGGCGGGTTCTCGCCGGTCGTCGAGTTTTCGCTATAGAAACAATATATAGTCTCAATTATTATCGAGCTCGCCCGTTCAGCGTCTTCGTTGGTTCGTCGACGCGCGGGATTGAGGATTTCGTACGTTTTCTGTCAGCCGCCTTAAAAAAGCGGCCGATAATTCCGTACCGATGTCTCTCTATATAAAAGAAGCTCCCTGGTTGATCCTGCCAGTAGTTATATGCTTGTCTCAAAGATTAAGCCATGCATGTCTCAGTGCAAGCCGTATTAAGGCGATACCGCGAATGGCTCAATATATCAGTTTTGGTTCCTTAGATCTTACTCAGTTACTTGGATAACTGTGGTAATTCTAGAGCTAATACATGCAATCAGAACTCTGACCAGTGATGGGATGAGTGCTTTTATTAGATCAAAACCAATCGACGGAGGGCCTCGCGTCCGAAGTCGTTAATTTTGATGAATCTGGATAACTTTTGCCGATCGCATGGTCCAGTACCGGCGACGCATCTTTCAAATGTCTGCCTTATCAACTTTCGATGGTAGTTTCTGCGACTACCATGGTTGTCACGGGTAACGGGGAATCAGGGTTCGATTCCGGAGAGGGAGCCTGAGAAACGGCTACCACATCCAAGGAAGGCAGCAGGCGCGCAAATTACCCACTCCCGGCACGGGGAGGTAGTGACGAAAAATAACGATACGGGACTCTTACGAGGCCTCGTAATCGGAATGAGTACACTTTAAATATTTTAACGAGGAACAATTGGAGGGCAAGTCTGGTGCCAGCAGCCGCGGTAATTCCAGCTCCAATAGCGTATACTAAAATTGTTGCGGTTAAAAAGCTCGTAGTTGCATTTGTGCGCCGCGCTGTCGGTGCACCGCATCCGCGGTGATACTGACACGTCTGCGGAGCATATCGTCGGTGAGCCGGCGGTAATACGCCGGTTCAATATCAAAATCCTATCGCGGTGCTCTTCGGTGAGTGTCGAGGTGGGCCGACAATTTTACTTTGAACAAATTAGAGTGCTCAAAGCGGGCTCAAAATGCTGCTTGAATATTTCGTGCATGGAATAATAGAATATGATCTCGGTTCTATTTTGTTGGTTTTCAGTACTCCGAGGTAATGATTAATAGGGATAACTGGGGGCATTCGTATTGCGACGTTAGAGGTGAAATTCTTGGATCGTCGCAAGACGAACATCAGCGAAAGCATTTGCCAAAGGTGTTTTCATCAATCAAGAACGAAAGTTAGAGGTTCGAAGGCGATTAGATACCGCCCTAGTTCTAACCGTAAATATGTCATCTAGCGATCCGCCGACGTTACTACAATGGCTCGGCGGGCAGCTTCCGGGAAACCAAAGATTTTGGACTCCGGGGGGAGTATGGTTGCAAAGCTGAAACTTAAAGGAATTGACGGAAGGGCACCACCAGGAGTGGAGCCTGCGGCTTAATTTGACTCAACACGGGAAATCTCACCAGGCCCGGACACCGGAAGGATTGACAGATTAACAGCTCTTTCTTGATTCGGTGGGTGGTGGTGCATGGCCGTTCTTAGTTGGTGGAGCGATTTGTCTGGTTAATTCCGGTAACGAACGAGACTCTAGCCTGCTAAATAGGCGTCGTCATTTAGGTGTGCGTGGCTCCGTCACGCAACTCACTGGCGACGTATTAAAATTCTTCTTAGAGGGACCGGCGGCTTCGAGCCGCACGAGATTGAGCAATAACAGGTCTGTGATGCCCTTAGATGTCCTGGGCCGCACGCGCGCTACACTGAAGGAATCAGCATGTTCTCCCTGGCCTAGAGGCCCGGGCAACCCGCTGAAACTCCTTCGTGCTGGGGATTGGGGTTTGCAATTATCCCCCATAAACGAGGAATTCCTAGTAAGCGCGAGTCATAAGCTCGCGTTGATTACGTCCCTGCCCTTTGTACACACCGCCCGTCGCTACTACCGATTGAATGATTTAGTGAGGTCTTCGGACCGACACGCGGTGGCTTCACGGCCGTCGGCGTTGCTGGGAAGTTGACCAAACTTGATCATTTAGAGGAAGTAAAAGTCGTAACAAGGTTTCCGTAGGGGAACCTGCGGAAGGATCATTAACGTTTCGCCGTTCTAACGAACGATGATTCCACAATGTATCTATAAATACACACAAAACAATAGAGATCCGATAGCGTCGCGCCCGCGTTCATTCGCCCGCTACGATGCTTTCGATCTCGCGTCGCGTTCAACCACTTCGCCTAGAAGGTCTATGAGAAATCCGCGACCCGAGCGAAGTCGGTGACGTGTTCGTTAATCCAATTCGAACGTGTCCCTTCAACGAGACTATGCGGTGTCTCGACGAGGGGACGTATTTTTTTTTATAAACATGTAAAAAAAAAAAAATTATACCTTTTATACTTGTAACATGGGTTGTTTTTTGAATGAAAACAAAAACTATTACCCTGGACGGTGGATCACTTGGCTCGCGGGTCGATGAAGAACGCAGTTAACTGCGCGTCATAGTGTGAACTGCAGGACACATTTGAACATCGACATTTCGAACGCACATTGCGGTCCGTGGAGACACATCCAGGACCACTCCTGTCTGAGGGCCGGCTGTATAAAGTACATATGCCACATTGCGCACGTCTCTTCGCGAGATTAGCGCATTTGACGGT
>CAJHUD010000058.1:5000-7500 GCA_905146925.1 Autographa gamma | reverse complement strand
CTCTATCCAACGTAACGTGCGCTGCTGAAACTACAACAAAAACATCTAACATCAATTAGTATGTGTTAACTGAACTGTCGTCGGTCGTCACTACAATTACCTACTACCTACACACCGACAAACAACAACTGCTAACTGCTAACTTGCTAACTGCGACGACGACGACACGACGACACTCACACATCACCACTTGATACGTACATAACAAATATATATTATAAAATCTTTCTAGTGTGTCTCAGGGGCTATCGAAAAAAAAGCTCATCATACTCACGGATCGCGCCCTCTCGATTGATTCGCTCGCCTCTCCCCCGCCCGCGCGCCCGGGGGGGGGGGGGGGGGGGTGTCGGCGACTGCCCTATGCACCTGCTGGTTGGGGTCGAACAGGACTGCAACGCCTGCAACGAAAACAAGGATTAGGGTGAGAGAGTAGAGGGGGGGGGGGGGGGGGGGGGGTGACGACGACGTCCCTGTGCACCTGCTGTGGTTGGGGTCGAACAGGACTGCAACGAAAACGAAAAAGGATTAGATAGGTGACAGAGTGTAGGGGGGAGTGAGGGGGGGGGGGGGGGGGGCGGCGACCGCTGCGAGGATTCTTCCACCCCCATCCCGGTCGTCACATTAAATTATAAATCCTTCAATCATCGGAGGAGGAGAATATAGGAGGGAGACGGACACTTGTCACCGTGTTCGACGAACAACGTAAACTCACGTACGTGCATCACGTAGAAACGTCCCGATCACGTAGACATTCGAGTTTGCAACAATGTCATGCGACGCGCAAGTGCGCGTTCGTATGGTCGTGCGCGCCCGCGCATGCGCTCTAAGCTTCGTTCACACGCGCAAACGGTATAGTGTTGTGTTTGTGATGCGACTTAGAGATGTGCGCGCGGCGAGCGTGTTTTGTTTCTTGTAGAGTTATTTGAAAGGTTTATTTCTTTTATATGATATAAAAATATATATGCATATATTATTATATGTTATAATAATATATTGTATGTTTACATATTTTTATATGATATCGACGAAATGAATCTTTCAGACGGCGGCTACACCACAACGACTCTTCGATATTCTTCAACTGTGTAGACCGTCGGATCGTAACTTTGTATCCGATTGAATAGCGGTCAAAATTTTACATGAGTCGTAACGCGATTCGATTCAAACGCGCACGGAAACGTTAATATGAATCGTCGCGTGATTAAATCACGATTCGAATATTTCTATATTTAATATAGAACACTTTCTCGGTGAGTACAAGACTCTACAAACTCCGGGCTTTGATCGTATATTATATATAACGTTAATGTTAATATATTATATATATTGTGAATTGTACCGTGTCTCGATGCGAACGTTCACGATCGGGGTTTTTATATAGTTGTACCCTTTTCAGCGTCAGTTCGGCGGCGGGTTCTCGCCGGTCGTCGAGTTTTCGCTATAGAAACAATATATAGTCTCAATTATTATCGAGCTCGCCCGTTCAGCGTCTTCGTTGGTTCGTCGACGCGCGGGATTGAGGATTTCGTACGTTTTCTGTCAGCCGCCTTAAAAAAGCGGCCGATAATTCCGTACCGATGTCTCTCTATATAAAAGAAGCTCCCTGGTTGATCCTGCCAGTAGTTATATGCTTGTCTCAAAGATTAAGCCATGCATGTCTCAGTGCAAGCCGTATTAAGGCGATACCGCGAATGGCTCAATATATCAGTTTTGGTTCCTTAGATCTTACTCAGTTACTTGGATAACTGTGGTAATTCTAGAGCTAATACATGCAATCAGAACTCTGACCAGTGATGGGATGAGTGCTTTTATTAGATCAAAACCAATCGACGGAGGGCCTCGCGTCCGAAGTCGTTAATTTTGATGAATCTGGATAACTTTTGCCGATCGCATGGTCCAGTACCGGCGACGCATCTTTCAAATGTCTGCCTTATCAACTTTCGATGGTAGTTTCTGCGACTACCATGGTTGTCACGGGTAACGGGGAATCAGGGTTCGATTCCGGAGAGGGAGCCTGAGAAACGGCTACCACATCCAAGGAAGGCAGCAGGCGCGCAAATTACCCACTCCCGGCACGGGGAGGTAGTGACGAAAAATAACGATACGGGACTCTTACGAGGCCTCGTAATCGGAATGAGTACACTTTAAATATTTTAACGAGGAACAATTGGAGGGCAAGTCTGGTGCCAGCAGCCGCGGTAATTCCAGCTCCAATAGCGTATACTAAAATTGTTGCGGTTAAAAAGCTCGTAGTTGCATTTGTGCGCCGCGCTGTCGGTGCACCGCATCCGCGGTGATACTGACACGTCTGCGGAGCATATCGTCGGTGAGCCGGCGGTAATACGCCGGTTCAATATCAAAATCCTATCGCGGTGCTCTTCGGTGAGTGTCGAGGTGGGCCGACAATTTTACTTTGAACAAATTAGAGTGCTCAAAGCGGGCTCAAAATGCTGCTTGAATATTTCGTGCATGGAATAATAGAATATGATCTCGGTTCTAT
>CAJHUD010000057.1:0-36960 GCA_905146925.1 Autographa gamma | reverse complement strand
TTTCTTGTTTCTGAGCTATCTGGCCCATAACCTGATAGATTAATGAGTCACAAATACTGTTTATTTGAATATTAACTTTATTTTAAGTAAAAATACCGGGAACACATACAGTCACTATAATGTCACAGAGCAAAGAGAAACGGTTAAGCGTGAGCTGGTGTTGCAAGGCGTAAAGTTCAAAATTACAAAATTATATTTAACAATAACTCCAGTATCTTCAAAGCTCTTCCTTTGATCTTATTGTTCGCATTGAAGACGGTGAACTCAGGTGTTGAGAGGGAGTAGCCACGTGGGATGATTGCCAAGAAGCTTCCTTGTAAATTTTTGTACTGTTCCTGTCCGCATTATATTTTAATCCTGGTTGACTCCGGTAAGGTGATCGTGTAGTGCATTTCGTCGAGTTCTTCAAGGGCAGCTCTGGTAAGTATGATTTTTGTCATTTTACAGGATACGACGAGATGCTGTTTGGTGATGAGCTGGTGTATGCAGTCTGTATGTACTTCATCTTGATGATAGGAATTGACTTCGCAAAGGAACCAAGAACTTGCCTTCGGGCATTCTGCCTCCATGTACCTAGAATCGGTACTATGGATTGCTATATAAGGTGAGGTAGGTATTAAGGTAAGGTTAGATTTTTTAGGAATAATAGAAAGTTTATAAAAATCATATGTAAAGGATAGGACAATTGGTACCTTATAAACTATAACTATCTGGTTAGCAATATAGAAATACCCTAATTTAATTATAGCATAGTAATCCCTATATCCCTTTTTCAATTAATACACACAACATAAAAAACACTCATTACATAAGCAAATACTCCATTACGTAATATTCGATGCTGAGTGCCGCCATGTTTTTGGTTCATTCCTTTATTCATTGCAATTGCATAACCTCCAGCGATGTTGACAACTTCGCATAGACAATGGATAGACGAATGAATCAAATCTGCGCGTGCGTTTTAAGTCGAGTGTTGCCACATTATTATATATTTTTATATTTACTCATATTTACGTACTGTTTTGTTGTATTTATTTAATATCTTTATTTAATTGTATTTTTTTTTTTCTACATTTATTTATACCCGGCGGACGTCAAACGTCGGCTTCGGCTTTCGCTGAAAACCAGCGCTGTGACTCTGCCTCAGGGTCATAGCAATATGCTGAGCGAGGGCCGTTTTGCGTGGATGTGACGCATATTTCCCTTAATTATTTAATTTTGTGACTTCCTTTCTTGTACTTTTACTTTTTTCTTAACTTGTTTTGTTTGTATTTCCTCTTTGTGTTTGTGTATGCGTTGTGTCTACGTAAATAAATGTATTTTCTTTCTTTTCTTTCTTTCTTTTCTTTCTATAGTCTATGTCAAGGACCTGTTCCTTGTTGTATAAAATCCTTATTTTATCTAAAATAGTTCTAAGTGACTCTAACCTAAGTATGGAATGGCTCGTGCCCGATGCACGGATTATTGCCAAAGCATTTTCTAACCTAATAATCTCGTCAGAGAGACTTTCTAAATTATCCCCTAAGATTAAGAAACGTTCTGCCATATGGGCGTATTTAACCAACTCTTTATCTCTATTAGTACTATTATATATTAATAAATTTAATGTATTAGTAATTTTTCGCTGATTATTTACTATGTTATCTAAAATAGAAGAATGTTCAGACATCCATTCCTTTGTTAAACTAATATGATTATTAAGTTCTGATTCTAACGTGTAATCATTACTTTGTAAGACTCGGATCGCGCTATCATATTTCAAGGCGTCCGTACAATCAAGGTTGCCTGAGATACTTTTAATCACTGAACCTAACCCGTCCATAAGTCCTCGTTTATTACGATGAGGTTCAAACGTTTTTAATCTATCAAACAAATTAATTATTTTACTGTCTAAGTGTCTGATGTGGGGGTCAGATAGAGATAAGGTTCTATTGTTTGGATGAGGTTGTAATTCTGATAATTGTATTCTTACTGATTTAATTTGAGAGTAAATGTCGTTAAGATTTACATGTTGCAAGAAATAATGATAATGAGATATTATCTTGGCTTGACCCAATTTGAAAGATAGAATGCCGGGTCCATCCTGTAGCGAGTCAATCGTTACATCTTGTGCGCTCGTCAGTTGAAGAAGATGCAATATTGGAAGTATCCTGTAACAATGAAGGATTTTTAGGGGCTCTCTTTAGGCGAGATTTAGCTAGTAGGCCACGTTTTTTTCTTGGTATAGATGTGAATTGGTAGATCTGCAAGGACAGCGTCCTGCGTGTAACGAGGTGCTATCTTTTGTCGGCTAGCTAAAGGGTTACGAATAAAAATCTGCTGATCAGGTAGGAGTTCCTGTTCAGGTTCACGGTATTTATTTCGGTTTTCTGTGAGCTGAGTGCATTCGTGAGGCGAAGACTGGTTTATAATGTCGTAAACTTGGACTACTTTTTCCTATGGATCTTGGATATATTGTTGAAGCAAATGCTCTGATAATTTAATGTCAATTAGGTCTCTTGGATCGAAATGACCTGTTATCAACTCTATAGGCCTGCATTTAGTGAAGCTATGTATAGAGCTGTTATAGCAAAGCATAAGGCATTAAGTTCACTATAGAGTCATTACGGTACTTTAATATTCCCAAATGTTCTAGAATCGTCGAATGAAATCGCTCTACTATACCGTTGGCATTTGGACTATGAACAAGAATTTTATGATGTTGGATTTTGGGAACTCTGATAAATTCTGAAAATAATTGGTAAGTGAATTCAGTACCTTGGTCTGTAATTATCGTTAATGGTACGCCGTGATGAGTGAAAAACTGTAAGAGAGCTTGCACTACGCTTAATCCTGTGCCATCTTTCAAATAATACGCTTGCGCATATTTTGAGAAAGCGTCTACTATTGTTATATATCGTTATGTTATGTTTTATCGTTCTGTACTGTAAAAAGATCTACGTGAACTATTTCGAAAGGCTTGCTAGGGGGTGGTACGATACTCAAATACTGATTTACAGGATTTCTGTCGTATTTAACCTGCCCACATATACTGCATTCGTTGATGCACTTTGTAATATGATCTCTCATATTTGGCCAATAGTATTTCCGTGACAAAGCAAGATAACATTCGTTATTGCCGCGGTGGTTTGCTTTACCCTTGTGGTATTTCCGGATAATATCTTGCTGACGTAAGTATTCTTTTACATTCTCTACTTCAGCTTTAGTTAATATTAAATTCATGGCAGAGCTTTTAAATGCATTTTGAATCATAGGAATAATTTTGTACATGGCTAAAATAGGATGTATTATTAGGCCTGTTTTCACTTTTGGATTAACGAATTCTTTTACACACAACTGAAAAGTGGTACGCGTGTGTGTTTCAAATGGCTTGGTGACCGTTGGTCGTTTTTTTATTTCACCTATAATCATGAAACAAATCTGTCTAGTTAATTTATTAAGTGGCTCATCTGACAAAGAAATCTCTAATATAGGGTTTTCAGCGCTTGTATGGGCTGTAAGCGTAGTAGAACCAGTAACAGATGGGGCTTTTTCTGAAGGATTTACCAAAATCGAACTTATCTCATCATTATTAATCTGTACGCGCGATAAAGCGTCAGAATTGGTATCGGTTTTACCTTGCTTGTATACCACGGTAAAGTTATATTCGCTTAATTTCAATTTCCATCGTGTTAATCTTGAGTTTGGTTCTTTTAGGTTCATCACCCACTGAAGGGGTTTGTGATCTGAACTATTTTGAACTTTCGACCAAACAAGTAAGGCCGAAAGTATTTAGTTACCCATACAATAGCTAAGAGTTCTTTTTCAATTGTACTATAGTTCGTTTCGCTGGTATTTAACGTCCTAGACGCATAGGCAATGGGCTTATCTGACCCTAACGGGCCTTGTGATAATATGGCACCTATAGCAATATTCAATGCGTCTGTCGTTAAAATAAATTCCTTTTCGACGTCAGGGTATTGGAGTATTGGGTCGTTAATTAGCAAAGTTTTACATTAATAACCTTTAAACTATCGCGCTGCATGTTTATATTAATATTATAGAACGGGGATTAGCGCGAACATGCATAAATCGGGACAAGATCGGGGCAGAACTTAGAAAAGTCGCCATACCGACTGTCTACACTCCGGGGACAAAGGTAAACGACATGGTGCGCACACCGAAGGATGTTCTACCCCTACAACAGCCAGGTGTCCATAAAATCGACTGCAGCTGCGGTAAATCGTACATCGGGCAAACGAAGCGAACTATCGCGGAAAGGCTCAAAGATCATATCGCAGCTGTTAAGAACCATCAGACCACTAAATCGGCAATAGCAGATCACGTACTCCAAGCTGGCGTTAATCACTGGATTCAATTCCATCGCGCGCAAGTCCTCTCCACCGATCGCCACTTTCATTCGAGAGCAGTGCGCGAAGCGATTGAAATCAAGAAGCATACAAATTTCAATCGGGAAGACGGCTTTAAACTACCTGCATCTTGGTATCCAGTGATTCCCTTAACACAACCTCGATTCTCTGCAAAGTCGGTTAGTGAACAAAGTACGGACACGGTCAGTGTAGTGTGTAGGGTACTTGGAGAACAGGGGGTAGATGAAAAATCATCTACTACGAGTACGGAGCAATGACACCGAATCTCCAGTCTGCTTGCGACCACGGCCGGTGTAACCCGGTCGAAACGTCAAGCCCTAAAGGTATTTATGCATGTTCGCGCTAATCCCCGTTCTATAATATTAATATAAACATGCAGCGCGATAGTTTAAAGGTTATTAATGTAAAACTTTGCTAATTAACAACCCAATACTCCAATACCCTGACGTCGAAAAGGAAGGGAAGGCCAAGAAAGCGCTTAATTTCTGTCGCGGTTTTTGGCAATGGAAATTTTTAATAGCTAATAATTATCGGGATTGGGTTTGATCGATTACCATCCTTGCTAATTACGTGCCCTAAATAAGACTTCTCTAATTTTAAGAATTCGGATTTATTTAACTGTATTTTAAAATTAGATTCTCTGAGTCTACTGAATATTTTATCCAAATTTATCATATGTTATTGTAAAGAAACACTAAACACGATAATATCGTCCAAATAGACCACACATATCTTATTTTGAAGGTCCTTAAGCTCATTATCCATAACTCTTTGAAAAGTTGACGGAGAATTCTTAAGGCCCATCGGCATACGCAAATCAGAATCAGAATCATTTATTTATTTGTGAAACATAGGTATGGATTTACATTAAGATCTTCGGTTATATAAAGGCGCGCTATGTTTTGCCGTGAAGGCGTACAAATATTAAAATAAGATAAGAACTTTTACAATTAAAAATTACATACATAAGGAAAAAAAAATACAACAAAATTAGAAGGACCTAGGTATTTGTTTTTAACTATTATAGAAATGTAATTAAAATTAACAACAATAAAGAAACAGTCTTAAAAACATCTCTAAGAGTCTTAACTAATAAAGTAAAAAGTAAAAGTCTCTAACTAATAAATTAATATTATAAATTACTATCATTTAAAAAATCTTCTACAGAATAATAGCACTTTTCCATTAATAGTAGGTAGAGTATCTTCTTAAATTTAACTAAGGGCAATTGTTTTATGTTGTCAGGTATTTTATTATAGATGTTCGGAGCCATGCCAAAATAACTCTTTTTACGTAAAGCGGTTTTGCATTTTATGTTGCACAGTTGGTTTGCATATTGAGAACGCATTGGCGTTTTTTTGACATCAGCGAGTTTTTGAAATAGATGTAGATTGATTTTAACAAACAAGGCTGTTTCGTAAATGTACATAGCAGGAAAAGTCAATAATTTTAAAGATTTAAAGTGTGGTTCACAGGTTTTGGTAGTTTTTAAGCCACACATGGGCCGAATACACCGTTTTTGCGCTTTAAAAACCGATTCTCTTTCAGAAGATTGCCCCCAAAAAACAATTCCGAACCTCAGAACAGATGCAACCAAACCGTGATATGCTAATAAAAGTGTTTGAGTATTAACTTTTTTTGATAGCTGAAACATTTGCAGATTTGTTTAATTTATGGCAAATTTCTTCGATATGGGGTTTCCATGGGTACTATCGATAATTATACCTAAAAATTTTGCCTTATCCGTATCTTCTATTTGGCATTTGTCATACATGATATGAACTGGAGGTTTTTCACATCTTTGAAGAAAGTGCATTACTCTTGTTTTATTTAAATTAATGACTAGGTTATTATTGAATAAAACTACTTTTTACGGATTTTTTCGCGGTTTTAATTTTAGATTTTGGTCCCGACGTTTCGACACCTTTGCAGGTATCATGGTCACGGGCAGACTGAGATGGCGTTCGTCTTGACAGAAGATGTTGCTCGTTCTACCTTCATATTTTAATTTATTATTGAGTTCCGACCTACGCAATATGAGCTCACTATGTCTTGATGTCTTGCAGCGCTGCTCTTGGGTTTGGCCTTGAGTTTGTGAATTATTGGGTCCCAAGTAGGTGATATCTTCCAGCCATCTTCTCTATTGAAATTAGGGTGTTTTTTAATCTCAATAGCCTCACGGAACATCCTAGGTAGGAATCTGGATTCTTTAGCGAGGATCTGTGGTTGGTCAAATCTAATATAATGGCTGGAGCCTTCAGCATGTTCGGCGACTGCAGACTTCGTTGAGCGGCGGTGTTTTACGTCAGCGATGTGTTCTTTAACGCGGGTCCCTATGCTTCGTTTCGTTTGACCGATATAAGAGAGGCCGCAGTCACAATCTAGTTTATAAACTCCTGCATCTTGTAGAGGTATGTGACACTTGACGGATGGTAATGACTGACTAATCTTCTTGGGCGGCTTGAAGTATGTTTTGATTGAAGCTCGTTTTAGGATGTAGCCAATCTTGTCTGTGACACCTCTGACGTATGGTAGTACAGCAGGTAAACGATCAACTGTGGCTGGCTTCACTCGTTCTCTGTGACGGGGCCGTGGAATTTGGAGCTTGTTATCTCGCAGTACTTGCTTGACGTGTTGAAGCTCAGCGGCAAGGTGTCTGTCATCACAGAGTCCGCGTGCTCTCTGAAACAATGATTTTCCCACGGTAGCTAACTGTTTAGGATGGTGGTGAGATTCACCGTTTAAGTACCTATCTGTATGGGTCTTTTTGCGATACACTGTGTGACTTATTGTCTGATCAGGATTTCGTTTGACTAATATGTCTAAGAAGGCAAGAGATTTATTATCCTCCAACTCCATAGTGAATTGAATTTTGTTATTAATGGAGTTGAGATGTTTTAAGAATGCATTTACTTGATTAGATGGTAAAATTGTGAAAGTGTCATCTACGTACCGTTTATAAAATCTGGGAGTGAAAGGAGCTGTTTTTAAGGCTGTCTCCTCGAAGTCTTCCATGAATATATCGGCAACGACAGGGGATACAGGCGAGCCCATTGCTACACCATCTACTTGTACATAGAAATGATTGTTCCACAGCAGGTAGCCAGATGTGAGGCAGTGTTCTAGGAGTTCTGCATATTCTAAAGGTAAGTTATGCTCTGCTAGCTTCTTGGAGACAATTTCAGTACAATCCTTAACTGGTAGGCATGTAAACAAGGATTGTACATCGAAACTAACCATGACTTCATTGTCATGAAGACGTAGATGTTTAATCTCATTGACAAAATGGTATGAATCCTTCACAAACGCTGTCGTGTTGCCTCTGAGTGGTGAGAGTATTTTCGCAACGTGTTGAGCCAATCTGTAGGTTGGTGTGTCGATTTGGCTTACAATAGGACGTAGCGGGGCGTTTGGTTTGTGTATCTTTGGTAACCCATACAGTTTTGGTGGTTTCGCGCATGTAGGTATTAAGTACGTGACATCTAGACTTAATGCTTCGGAGTGTTTCTTAACCAAGGTGGTGGTAGTTGTTAACACCTTTTTGGTAGGATCAGTTTTCACTGGTTTATATGTACTTGCGTCCGACAATAGATCTTGTATTTTAGCATTGTAGTCCGATGTATCCATGATAACCGTAGCGTTTCCTTTATCTGCACGGAGTATAGTTACATCTTGTCTGTTCTTGAGGTTCTTTAAAGCGAGATATTCGGCTTTAGGGAGGTTTGGTTTGGGCACTACACTTCGACGTAAGACAGATGATATATCTTGGCGTATCGCCTCCAAATCTTCCTTCCTCACGTTGTTATTGAACAGGCAAGTCTCAACATTGCAAATAATATCTTCGTACGGTATCCTACGCGGTGTTATAGCGAAATTTAAACCTTTTTGTAGAACTTGCACGGTCGGTGGATCTAATGTTTGTTTTGACAGATTTATAACTGCGCGTGATTGGTTGACGTTTGACGGGCGCGTTCCGTTTTCGTTAGTTGTGTTGTTTGACGCGTTTGATTTTAATGTTAATTTTTCGTATTTATTTATTAGTTTTTGTTTGTTTTCGAGGTATTCGGTGTTTTCGCGCTTATTTAGTTTTTCGAAGCAAGTATTAAAATCAAAAGTTGATAAAACTGTTTTCAAATCATTAGTCACGATCTCAACGTTTTTATTTAAATTTTGCAAGTCGGAACGAGTTTCGTGAATTTTTAGGACGAGTAACTTTTTGCTTGCCTGGTTAAAAGTAGTTTTATTCAATGTCGTAAAAAGTAGTTTTATTCAATGTCTAACATTCGCGTAAACCTAAGAAACCAATAGGTTATTATTTATAAGCCACTTAATTATTTTGTCGAGGCAATCATTTATATCATTCTCGTAATAGTCAGAGTTATTACATTTGACGATGTCTGTACTATCGTCAGCAAAAAGTACCATATTTTGAGTTATGAATTTTGGAAGATCATTTATATATATTAAGAAGAGTAGCGGCCCTAGCGCACTACCTTGTGGCACCCCGTATTTTATAGTTCTTTGTTGAGATGTATGAATGGTTACTAAATTACTTTTTTGGCATAATTGCGATATTTCAGTGCACTGAGACCTGTTTTCAAGATAGGACTCCAAAAGTTTTAGAATGTTTCCTCTAATTCCATACCCATACAATTTTTCAAGTAAAATCTTATGGTCCACATAGTCGAATGCTTTGGTCATATCAGTGTACAGAGCACAAACTGGAGATCTTTCATCTACAGATGTCATGATATGAGATAGAAGGTCGAACAATGCCATATTAATATTTGTGTCTTTACGAAATCCTTTTTGTTCGTTACAAAATAACTTATTCTTTTCAAAATTACTATATATAGAATTATAGAATATTTTTTCAATTATTTTTGAAAAAATAGGAATTTTGGCAATGGGTCTATCCTGGAAATTCCGAAAAAAAAACCCCTCCCACCCACCCGTTTGCTCCGGGCCATATCAATTCCGTAGGAAATTGGTACAGTTAGGTTTGATAAAGTTAGGTTTGATTATGTTAGGTTTGCCAAGGTTTTGTTTGTAAAAGGTTGGTTGGGATAGGTTAGGTTAGCCATAGTTAGGTTTGTCTGAACTAGGTTTGAGAGAAGTTTTGTTAATTTATGTTTTCATAGTTATTTATGAAATAATCTCATTTTAAAAATAAATTTTTCACAAGATTCGGTTAGGTTAGGTTAGATTTTAGTTTATTGATTTATATTTTCAAGTTTTAATATCCCATCCCTTTTTCTTCAACAATTTTTTATTCATCGGGACGTCGGTTAAGTTTTTTTTTAGTATCAGAAGCACCGAATATATTATTTTGGATAATTAGAAGATTAAAATTTTATGAAATACATTGTAATAAGAATCTTAGATTTTATTTAATGAAAACCTTGTTAGTTTAGTATCTTTTTAATAGGGTTTTTGTGTACCCTTTGTAACCATATATTATACTCGGGGTATATTCATACTTTTTTTTACAGAAAAACATTTTTTTCAAGTTTTTTCAGATTTTTTTGTTTTATGGTACATGATATTTTTACTTATTCAGGTAGCAATCAACAAGACAAAGCCAACGACACCACTTACGCCGTGATCGGACATTTAAAGGTCCTGGAAATTCCGAAAAAAAAACCCCTCCCACCCACCCGTTTGCTCCGGGCCATATCAATTCCGTAGGAAATTGGTACAGTTAGGTTTGATAAAGTTAGGTTTGATTATGTTAGGTTTGCCAAGGTTTTGTTTGTAAAAGGTTGGTTGGGATAGGTTAGGTTAGCCATAGTTAGGTTTGTCTGAACTAGGTTTGAGAGAAGTTTTGTTAATTTATGTTTTCATAGTTATTTATGAAATAATCTCATTTTAAAAATAAATTTTTCACAAGATTCGGTTAGGTTAGGTTAGATTTTAGTTTATTGATTTATATTTTCAAGTTTTAATATCCCATCCCTTTTTCTTCAACAATTTTTTATTCATCGGGACGTCGGTTAAGTTTTTTTTTAGTATCAGAAGCACCGAATATATTATTTTGGATAATTAGAAGATTAAAATTTTATGAAATACATTGTAATAAGAATCTTAGATTTTATTTAATGAAAACCTTGTTAGTTTAGTATCTTTTTAATAGGGTTTTTGTGTACCCTTTGTAACCATATATTATACTCGGGGTATATTCATACTTTTTTTTACAGAAAAACATTTTTTTCAAGTTTTTTCAGATTTTTTTGTTTTATGGTACATGATATTTTTACTTATTCAGGTAGCAATCAACAAGACAAAGCCAACGACACCACTTACGCCGTGATCGGACATTTAAAGGTCCTGGAAATTCCGAAAAAAAAACCCCTCCCACCCACCCGTTTGCTCCGGGCCATATCAATTCCGTAGGAAATTGGTACAGTTAGGTTTGATAAAGTTAGGTTTGATTATGTTAGGTTTGCCAAGGTTTTGTTTGTAAAAGGTTGGTTGGGATAGGTTAGGTTAGCCATAGTTAGGTTTGTCTGAACTAGGTTTGAGAGAAGTTTTGTTAATTTATGTTTTCATAGTTATTTATGAAATAATCTCATTTTAAAAATAAATTTTTCACAAGATTCGGTTAGGTTAGGTTAGATTTTAGTTTATTGATTTATATTTTCAAGTTTTAATATCCCATCCCTTTTTCTTCAACAATTTTTTATTCATCGGGACGTCGGTTAAGTTTTTTTTTAGTATCAGAAGCACCGAATATATTATTTTGGATAATTAGAAGATTAAAATTTTATGAAATACATTGTAATAAGAATCTTAGATTTTATTTAATGAAAACCTTGTTAGTTTAGTATCTTTTTAATAGGGTTTTTGTGTACCCTTTGTAACCATATATTATACTCGGGGTATATTCATACTTTTTTTTACAGAAAAACATTTTTTTCAAGTTTTTTCAGATTTTTTTGTTTTATGGTACATGATATTTTTACTTATTCAGGTAGCAATCAACAAGACAAAGCCAACGACACCACTTACGCCGTGATCGGACATTTAAAGGTCCTGGAAATTCCGAAAAAAAAACCCCTCCCACCCACCCGTTTGCTCCGGGCCATATCAATTCCGTAGGAAATTGGTACAGTTAGGTTTGATAAAGTTAGGTTTGATTATGTTAGGTTTGCCAAGGTTTTGTTTGTAAAAGGTTGGTTGGGATAGGTTAGGTTAGCCATAGTTAGGTTTGTCTGAACTAGGTTTGAGAGAAGTTTTGTTAATTTATGTTTTCATAGTTATTTATGAAATAATCTCATTTTAAAAATAAATTTTTCACAAGATTCGGTTAGGTTAGGTTAGATTTTAGTTTATTGATTTATATTTTCA
The DNA here is from genome assembly GCA_905146925.1 of Autographa gamma. Taxonomy (NCBI): domain Eukaryota; kingdom Metazoa; phylum Arthropoda; class Insecta; order Lepidoptera; family Noctuidae; genus Autographa; species Autographa gamma. The sequence goes on along the minus strand of CAJHUD010000057.1, from coordinate 25,243 downwards.
AGTTTTAATATCCCATCCCTTTTTCTTCAACAATTTTTTATTCATCGGGACGTCGGTTAAGTTTTTTTTTAGTATCAGAAGCACCGAATATATTATTTTGGATAATTAGAAGATTAAAATTTTATGAAATACATTGTAATAAGAATCTTAGATTTTATTTAATGAAAACCTTGTTAGTTTAGTATCTTTTTAATAGGGTTTTTGTGTACCCTTTGTAACCATATATTATACTCGGGGTATATTCATACTTTTTTTTACAGAAAAACATTTTTTTCAAGTTTTTTCAGATTTTTTTGTTTTATGGTACATGATATTTTTACTTATTCAGGTAGCAATCAACAAGACAAAGCCAACGACACCACTTACGCCGTGATCGGACATTTAAAGGTCCTGGAAATTCCGAAAAAAAAACCCCTCCCACCCACCCGTTTGCTCCGGGCCATATCAATTCCGTAGGAAATTGGTACAGTTAGGTTTGATAAAGTTAGGTTTGATTATGTTAGGTTTGCCAAGGTTTTGTTTGTAAAAGGTTGGTTGGGATAGGTTAGGTTAGCCATAGTTAGGTTTGTCTGAACTAGGTTTGAGAGAAGTTTTGTTAATTTATGTTTTCATAGTTATTTATGAAATAATCTCATTTTAAAAATAAATTTTTCACAAGATTCGGTTAGGTTAGGTTAGATTTTAGTTTATTGATTTATATTTTCAAGTTTTAATATCCCATCCCTTTTTCTTCAACAATTTTTTATTCATCGGGACGTCGGTTAAGTTTTTTTTTAGTATCAGAAGCACCGAATATATTATTTTGGATAATTAGAAGATTAAAATTTTATGAAATACATTGTAATAAGAATCTTAGATTTTATTTAATGAAAACCTTGTTAGTTTAGTATCTTTTTAATAGGGTTTTTGTGTACCCTTTGTAACCATATATTATACTCGGGGTATATTCATACTTTTTTTTACAGAAAAACATTTTTTTCAAGTTTTTTCAGATTTTTTTGTTTTATGGTACATGATATTTTTACTTATTCAGGTAGCAATCAACAAGACAAAGCCAACGACACCACTTACGCCGTGATCGGACATTTAAAGGTCCTGGAAATTCCGAAAAAAAAACCCCTCCCACCCACCCGTTTGCTCCGGGCCATATCAATTCCGTAGGAAATTGGTACAGTTAGGTTTGATAAAGTTAGGTTTGATTATGTTAGGTTTGCCAAGGTTTTGTTTGTAAAAGGTTGGTTGGGATAGGTTAGGTTAGCCATAGTTAGGTTTGTCTGAACTAGGTTTGAGAGAAGTTTTGTTAATTTATGTTTTCATAGTTATTTATGAAATAATCTCATTTTAAAAATAAATTTTTCACAAGATTCGGTTAGGTTAGGTTAGATTTTAGTTTATTGATTTATATTTTCAAGTTTTAATATCCCATCCCTTTTTCTTCAACAATTTTTTATTCATCGGGACGTCGGTTAAGTTTTTTTTTAGTATCAGAAGCACCGAATATATTATTTTGGATAATTAGAAGATTAAAATTTTATGAAATACATTGTAATAAGAATCTTAGATTTTATTTAATGAAAACCTTGTTAGTTTAGTATCTTTTTAATAGGGTTTTTGTGTACCCTTTGTAACCATATATTATACTCGGGGTATATTCATACTTTTTTTTACAGAAAAACATTTTTTTCAAGTTTTTTCAGATTTTTTTGTTTTATGGTACATGATATTTTTACTTATTCAGGTAGCAATCAACAAGACAAAGCCAACGACACCACTTACGCCGTGATCGGACATTTAAAGGTCCTGGAAATTCCGAAAAAAAAACCCCTCCCACCCACCCGTTTGCTCCGGGCCATATCAATTCCGTAGGAAATTGGTACAGTTAGGTTTGATAAAGTTAGGTTTGATTATGTTAGGTTTGCCAAGGTTTTGTTTGTAAAAGGTTGGTTGGGATAGGTTAGGTTAGCCATAGTTAGGTTTGTCTGAACTAGGTTTGAGAGAAGTTTTGTTAATTTATGTTTTCATAGTTATTTATGAAATAATCTCATTTTAAAAATAAATTTTTCACAAGATTCGGTTAGGTTAGGTTAGATTTTAGTTTATTGATTTATATTTTCAAGTTTTAATATCCCATCCCTTTTTCTTCAACAATTTTTTATTCATCGGGACGTCGGTTAAGTTTTTTTTTAGTATCAGAAGCACCGAATATATTATTTTGGATAATTAGAAGATTAAAATTTTATGAAATACATTGTAATAAGAATCTTAGATTTTATTTAATGAAAACCTTGTTAGTTTAGTATCTTTTTAATAGGGTTTTTGTGTACCCTTTGTAACCATATATTATACTCGGGGTATATTCATACTTTTTTTTACAGAAAAACATTTTTTTCAAGTTTTTTCAGATTTTTTTGTTTTATGGTACATGATATTTTTACTTATTCAGGTAGCAATCAACAAGACAAAGCCAACGACACCACTTACGCCGTGATCGGACATTTAAAGGTCCTGGAAATTCCGAAAAAAAAAACCCCTCCCACCCACCCGTTTGCTCCGGGCCATATCAATTCCGTAGGAAATTGGTACAGTTAGGTTTGATAAAGTTAGGTTTGATTATGTTAGGTTTGCCAAGGTTTTGTTTGTAAAAGGTTGGTTGGGATAGGTTAGGTTAGCCATAGTTAGGTTTGTCTGAACTAGGTTTGAGAGAAGTTTTGTTAATTTATGTTTTCATAGTTATTTATGAAATAATCTCATTTTAAAAATAAATTTTTCACAAGATTCGGTTAGGTTAGGTTAGATTTTAGTTTATTGATTTATATTTTCAAGTTTTAATATCCCATCCCTTTTTCTTCAACAATTTTTTATTCATCGGGACGTCGGTTAAGTTTTTTTTTAGTATCAGAAGCACCGAATATATTATTTTGGATAATTAGAAGATTAAAATTTTATGAAATACATTGTAATAAGAATCTTAGATTTTATTTAATGAAAACCTTGTTAGTTTAGTATCTTTTTAATAGGGTTTTTGTGTACCCTTTGTAACCATATATTATACTCGGGGTATATTCATACTTTTTTTTACAGAAAAACATTTTTTTCAAGTTTTTTCAGATTTTTTTGTTTTATGGTACATGATATTTTTACTTATTCAGGTAGCAATCAACAAGACAAAGCCAACGACACCACTTACGCCGTGATCGGACATTTAAAGGTCCTGGAAATTCCGAAAAAAAAACCCCTCCCACCCACCCGTTTGCTCCGGGCCATATCAATTCCGTAGGAAATTGGTACAGTTAGGTTTGATAAAGTTAGGTTTGATTATGTTAGGTTTGCCAAGGTTTTGTTTGTAAAAGGTTGGTTGGGATAGGTTAGGTTAGCCATAGTTAGGTTTGTCTGAACTAGGTTTGAGAGAAGTTTTGTTAATTTATGTTTTCATAGTTATTTATGAAATAATCTCATTTTAAAAATAAATTTTTCACAAGATTCGGTTAGGTTAGGTTAGATTTTAGTTTATTGATTTATATTTTCAAGTTTTAATATCCCATCCCTTTTTCTTCAACAATTTTTTATTCATCGGGACGTCGGTTAAGTTTTTTTTTAGTATCAGAAGCACCGAATATATTATTTTGGATAATTAGAAGATTAAAATTTTATGAAATACATTGTAATAAGAATCTTAGATTTTATTTAATGAAAACCTTGTTAGTTTAGTATCTTTTTAATAGGGTTTTTGTGTACCCTTTGTAACCATATATTATACTCGGGGTATATTCATACTTTTTTTTACAGAAAAACATTTTTTTCAAGTTTTTTCAGATTTTTTTGTTTTATGGTACATGATATTTTTACTTATTCAGGTAGCAATCAACAAGACAAAGCCAACGACACCACTTACGCCGTGATCGGACATTTAAAGGTCCTGGAAATTCCGAAAAAAAAACCCCTCCCACCCACCCGTTTGCTCCGGGCCATATCAATTCCGTAGGAAATTGGTACAGTTAGGTTTGATAAAGTTAGGTTTGATTATGTTAGGTTTGCCAAGGTTTTGTTTGTAAAAGGTTGGTTGGGATAGGTTAGGTTAGCCATAGTTAGGTTTGTCTGAACTAGGTTTGAGAGAAGTTTTGTTAATTTATGTTTTCATAGTTATTTATGAAATAATCTCATTTTAAAAATAAATTTTTCACAAGATTCGGTTAGGTTAGGTTAGATTTTAGTTTATTGATTTATATTTTCAAGTTTTAATATCCCATCCCTTTTTCTTCAACAATTTTTTATTCATCGGGACGTCGGTTAAGTTTTTTTTTAGTATCAGAAGCACCGAATATATTATTTTGGATAATTAGAAGATTAAAATTTTATGAAATACATTGTAATAAGAATCTTAGATTTTATTTAATGAAAACCTTGTTAGTTTAGTATCTTTTTAATAGGGTTTTTGTGTACCCTTTGTAACCATATATTATACTCGGGGTATATTCATACTTTTTTTTACAGAAAAACATTTTTTTCAAGTTTTTTCAGATTTTTTTGTTTTATGGTACATGATATTTTTACTTATTCAGGTAGCAATCAACAAGACAAAGCCAACGACACCACTTACGCCGTGATCGGACATTTAAAGGTCCTGGAAATTCCGAAAAAAAAACCCCTCCCACCCACCCGTTTGCTCCGGGCCATATCAATTCCGTAGGAAATTGGTACAGTTAGGTTTGATAAAGTTAGGTTTGATTATGTTAGGTTTGCCAAGGTTTTGTTTGTAAAAGGTTGGTTGGGATAGGTTAGGTTAGCCATAGTTAGGTTTGTCTGAACTAGGTTTGAGAGAAGTTTTGTTAATTTATGTTTTCATAGTTATTTATGAAATAATCTCATTTTAAAAATAAATTTTTCACAAGATTCGGTTAGGTTAGGTTAGATTTTAGTTTATTGATTTATATTTTCAAGTTTTAATATCCCATCCCTTTTTCTTCAACAATTTTTTATTCATCGGGACGTCGGTTAAGTTTTTTTTTAGTATCAGAAGCACCGAATATATTATTTTGGATAATTAGAAGATTAAAATTTTATGAAATACATTGTAATAAGAATCTTAGATTTTATTTAATGAAAACCTTGTTAGTTTAGTATCTTTTTAATAGGGTTTTTGTGTACCCTTTGTAACCATATATTATACTCGGGGTATATTCATACTTTTTTTTACAGAAAAACATTTTTTTCAAGTTTTTTCAGATTTTTTTGTTTTATGGTACATGATATTTTTACTTATTCAGGTAGCAATCAACAAGACAAAGCCAACGACACCACTTACGCCGTGATCGGACATTTAAAGGTCCTGGAAATTCCGAAAAAAAAACCCCTCCCACCCACCCGTTTGCTCCGGGCCATATCAATTCCGTAGGAAATTGGTACAGTTAGGTTTGATAAAGTTAGGTTTGATTATGTTAGGTTTGCCAAGGTTTTGTTTGTAAAAGGTTGGTTGGGATAGGTTAGGTTAGCCATAGTTAGGTTTGTCTGAACTAGGTTTGAGAGAAGTTTTGTTAATTTATGTTTTCATAGTTATTTATGAAATAATCTCATTTTAAAAATAAATTTTTCACAAGATTCGGTTAGGTTAGGTTAGATTTTAGTTTATTGATTTATATTTTCAAGTTTTAATATCCCATCCCTTTTTCTTCAACAATTTTTTATTCATCGGGACGTCGGTTAAGTTTTTTTTTAGTATCAGAAGCACCGAATATATTATTTTGGATAATTAGAAGATTAAAATTTTATGAAATACATTGTAATAAGAATCTTAGATTTTATTTAATGAAAACCTTGTTAGTTTAGTATCTTTTTAATAGGGTTTTTGTGTACCCTTTGTAACCATATATTATACTCGGGGTATATTCATACTTTTTTTTACAGAAAAACATTTTTTTCAAGTTTTTTCAGATTTTTTTGTTTTATGGTACATGATATTTTTACTTATTCAGGTAGCAATCAACAAGACAAAGCCAACGACACCACTTACGCCGTGATCGGACATTTAAAGGTCCTGGAAATTCCGAAAAAAAAACCCCTCCCACCCACCCGTTTGCTCCGGGCCATATCAATTCCGTAGGAAATTGGTACAGTTAGGTTTGATAAAGTTAGGTTTGATTATGTTAGGTTTGCCAAGGTTTTGTTTGTAAAAGGTTGGTTGGGATAGGTTAGGTTAGCCATAGTTAGGTTTGTCTGAACTAGGTTTGAGAGAAGTTTTGTTAATTTATGTTTTCATAGTTATTTATGAAATAATCTCATTTTAAAAATAAATTTTTCACAAGATTCGGTTAGGTTAGGTTAGATTTTAGTTTATTGATTTATATTTTCAAGTTTTAATATCCCATCCCTTTTTCTTCAACAATTTTTTATTCATCGGGACGTCGGTTAAGTTTTTTTTTAGTATCAGAAGCACCGAATATATTATTTTGGATAATTAGAAGATTAAAATTTTATGAAATACATTGTAATAAGAATCTTAGATTTTATTTAATGAAAACCTTGTTAGTTTAGTATCTTTTTAATAGGGTTTTTGTGTACCCTTTGTAACCATATATTATACTCGGGGTATATTCATACTTTTTTTTACAGAAAAACATTTTTTTCAAGTTTTTTCAGATTTTTTTGTTTTATGGTACATGATATTTTTACTTATTCAGGTAGCAATCAACAAGACAAAGCCAACGACACCACTTACGCCGTGATCGGACATTTAAAGGTCCTGGAAATTCCGAAAAAAAAACCCCTCCCACCCACCCGTTTGCTCCGGGCCATATCAATTCCGTAGGAAATTGGTACAGTTAGGTTTGATAAAGTTAGGTTTGATTATGTTAGGTTTGCCAAGGTTTTGTTTGTAAAAGGTTGGTTGGGATAGGTTAGGTTAGCCATAGTTAGGTTTGTCTGAACTAGGTTTGAGAGAAGTTTTGTTAATTTATGTTTTCATAGTTATTTATGAAATAATCTCATTTTAAAAATAAATTTTTCACAAGATTCGGTTAGGTTAGGTTAGATTTTAGTTTATTGATTTATATTTTCAAGTTTTAATATCCCATCCCTTTTTCTTCAACAATTTTTTATTCATCGGGACGTCGGTTAAGTTTTTTTTTAGTATCAGAAGCACCGAATATTATTTTGGATAATTAGAAGATTAAAATTTTATGAAATACATTGTAATAAGAATCTTAGATTTTATTTAATGAAAACCTTGTTAGTTTAGTATCTTTTTAATAGGGTTTTTGTGTACCCTTTGTAACCATATATTATACTCGGGGTATATTCATACTTTTTTTTACAGAAAAACATTTTTTTCAAGTTTTTTCAGATTTTTTTGTTTTATGGTACATGATATTTTTACTTATTCAGGTAGCAATCAACAAGACAAAGCCAACGACACCACTTACGCCGTGATCGGACATTTAAAGGTCCTGGAAATTCCGAAAAAAAAACCCCTCCCACCCACCCGTTTGCTCCGGGCCATATCAATTCCGTAGGAAATTGGTACAGTTAGGTTTGATAAAGTTAGGTTTGATTATGTTAGGTTTGCCAAGGTTTTGTTTGTAAAAGGTTGGTTGGGATAGGTTAGGTTAGCCATAGTTAGGTTTGTCTGAACTAGGTTTGAGAGAAGTTTTGTTAATTTATGTTTTCATAGTTATTTATGAAATAATCTCATTTTAAAAATAAATTTTTCACAAGATTCGGTTAGGTTAGGTTAGATTTTAGTTTATTGATTTATATTTTCAAGTTTTAATATCCCATCCCTTTTTCTTCAACAATTTTTTATTCATCGGGACGTCGGTTAAGTTTTTTTTTAGTATCAGAAGCACCGAATATATTATTTTGGATAATTAGAAGATTAAAATTTTATGAAATACATTGTAATAAGAATCTTAGATTTTATTTAATGAAAACCTTGTTAGTTTAGTATCTTTTTAATAGGGTTTTTGTGTACCCTTTGTAACCATATATTATACTCGGGGTATATTCATACTTTTTTTTACAGAAAAACATTTTTTTCAAGTTTTTTCAGATTTTTTTGTTTTATGGTACATGATATTTTTACTTATTCAGGTAGCAATCAACAAGACAAAGCCAACGACACCACTTACGCCGTGATCGGACATTTAAAGGTCCTGGAAATTCCGAAAAAAAAACCCCTCCCACCCACCCGTTTGCTCCGGGCCATATCAATTCCGTAGGAAATTGGTACAGTTAGGTTTGATAAAGTTAGGTTTGATTATGTTAGGTTTGCCAAGGTTTTGTTTGTAAAAGGTTGGTTGGGATAGGTTAGGTTAGCCATAGTTAGGTTTGTCTGAACTAGGTTTGAGAGAAGTTTTGTTAATTTATGTTTTCATAGTTATTTATGAAATAATCTCATTTTAAAAATAAATTTTTCACAAGATTCGGTTAGGTTAGGTTAGATTTTAGTTTATTGATTTATATTTTCAAGTTTTAATATCCCATCCCTTTTTCTTCAACAATTTTTTATTCATCGGGACGTCGGTTAAGTTTTTTTTTAGTATCAGAAGCACCGAATATATTATTTTGGATAATTAGAAGATTAAAATTTTATGAAATACATTGTAATAAGAATCTTAGATTTTATTTAATGAAAACCTTGTTAGTTTAGTATCTTTTTAATAGGGTTTTTGTGTACCCTTTGTAACCATATATTATACTCGGGGTATATTCATACTTTTTTTTACAGAAAAACATTTTTTTCAAGTTTTTTCAGATTTTTTTGTTTTATGGTACATGATATTTTTACTTATTCAGGTAGCAATCAACAAGACAAAGCCAACGACACCACTTACGCCGTGATCGGACATTTAAAGGTCCTGGAAATTCCGAAAAAAAAACCCCTCCCACCCACCCGTTTGCTCCGGGCCATATCAATTCCGTAGGAAATTGGTACAGTTAGGTTTGATAAAGTTAGGTTTGATTATGTTAGGTTTGCCAAGGTTTTGTTTGTAAAAGGTTGGTTGGGATAGGTTAGGTTAGCCATAGTTAGGTTTGTCTGAACTAGGTTTGAGAGAAGTTTTGTTAATTTATGTTTTCATAGTTATTTATGAAATAATCTCATTTTAAAAATAAATTTTTCACAAGATTCGGTTAGGTTAGGTTAGATTTTAGTTTATTGATTTATATTTTCAAGTTTTAATATCCCATCCCTTTTTCTTCAACAATTTTTTATTCATCGGGACGTCGGTTAAGTTTTTTTTTAGTATCAGAAGCACCGAATATATTATTTTGGATAATTAGAAGATTAAAATTTTATGAAATACATTGTAATAAGAATCTTAGATTTTATTTAATGAAAACCTTGTTAGTTTAGTATCTTTTTAATAGGGTTTTTGTGTACCCTTTGTAACCATATATTATACTCGGGGTATATTCATACTTTTTTTTACAGAAAAACATTTTTTTCAAGTTTTTTCAGATTTTTTTGTTTTATGGTACATGATATTTTTACTTATTCAGGTAGCAATCAACAAGACAAAGCCAACGACACCACTTACGCCGTGATCGGACATTTAAAGGTCCTGGAAATTCCGAAAAAAAAACCCCTCCCACCCACCCGTTTGCTCCGGGCCATATCAATTCCGTAGGAAATTGGTACAGTTAGGTTTGATAAAGTTAGGTTTGATTATGTTAGGTTTGCCAAGGTTTTGTTTGTAAAAGGTTGGTTGGGATAGGTTAGGTTAGCCATAGTTAGGTTTGTCTGAACTAGGTTTGAGAGAAGTTTTGTTAATTTATGTTTTCATAGTTATTTATGAAATAATCTCATTTTAAAAATAAATTTTTCACAAGATTCGGTTAGGTTAGGTTAGATTTTAGTTTATTGATTTATATTTTCAAGTTTTAATATCCCATCCCTTTTTCTTCAACAATTTTTTATTCATCGGGACGTCGGTTAAGTTTTTTTTTAGTATCAGAAGCACCGAATATATTATTTTGGATAATTAGAAGATTAAAATTTTATGAAATACATTGTAATAAGAATCTTAGATTTTATTTAATGAAAACCTTGTTAGTTTAGTATCTTTTTAATAGGGTTTTTGTGTACCCTTTGTAACCATATATTATACTCGGGGTATATTCATACTTTTTTTTACAGAAAAACATTTTTTTCAAGTTTTTTCAGATTTTTTTGTTTTATGGTACATGATATTTTTACTTATTCAGGTAGCAATCAACAAGACAAAGCCAACGACACCACTTACGCCGTGATCGGACATTTAAAGGTCCTGGAAATTCCGAAAAAAAAACCCCTCCCACCCACCCGTTTGCTCCGGGCCATATCAATTCCGTAGGAAATTGGTACAGTTAGGTTTGATAAAGTTAGGTTTGATTATGTTAGGTTTGCCAAGGTTTTGTTTGTAAAAGGTTGGTTGGGATAGGTTAGGTTAGCCATAGTTAGGTTTGTCTGAACTAGGTTTGAGAGAAGTTTTGTTAATTTATGTTTTCATAGTTATTTATGAAATAATCTCATTTTAAAAATAAATTTTTCACAAGATTCGGTTAGGTTAGGTTAGATTTTAGTTTATTGATTTATATTTTCAAGTTTTAATATCCCATCCCTTTTTCTTCAACAATTTTTTATTCATCGGGACGTCGGTTAAGTTTTTTTTTAGTATCAGAAGCACCGAATATATTATTTTGGATAATTAGAAGATTAAAATTTTATGAAATACATTGTAATAAGAATCTTAGATTTTATTTAATGAAAACCTTGTTAGTTTAGTATCTTTTTAATAGGGTTTTTGTGTACCCTTTGTAACCATATATTATACTCGGGGTATATTCATACTTTTTTTTACAGAAAAACATTTTTTTCAAGTTTTTTCAGATTTTTTTGTTTTATGGTACATGATATTTTTACTTATTCAGGTAGCAATCAACAAGACAAAGCCAACGACACCACTTACGCCGTGATCGGACATTTAAAGGTCCTGGAAATTCCGAAAAAAAAACCCCTCCCACCCACCCGTTTGCTCCGGGCCATATCAATTCCGTAGGAAATTGGTACAGTTAGGTTTGATAAAGTTAGGTTTGATTATGTTAGGTTTGCCAAGGTTTTGTTTGTAAAAGGTTGGTTGGGATAGGTTAGGTTAGCCATAGTTAGGTTTGTCTGAACTAGGTTTGAGAGAAGTTTTGTTAATTTATGTTTTCATAGTTATTTATGAAATAATCTCATTTTAAAAATAAATTTTTCACAAGATTCGGTTAGGTTAGGTTAGATTTTAGTTTATTGATTTATATTTTCAAGTTTTAATATCCCATCCCTTTTTCTTCAACAATTTTTTATTCATCGGGACGTCGGTTAAGTTTTTTTTTAGTATCAGAAGCACCGAATATATTATTTTGGATAATTAGAAGATTAAAATTTTATGAAATACATTGTAATAAGAATCTTAGATTTTATTTAATGAAAACCTTGTTAGTTTAGTATCTTTTTAATAGGGTTTTTGTGTACCCTTTGTAACCATATATTATACTCGGGGTATATTCATACTTTTTTTTACAGAAAAACATTTTTTTCAAGTTTTTTCAGATTTTTTTGTTTTATGGTACATGATATTTTTACTTATTCAGGTAGCAATCAACAAGACAAAGCCAACGACACCACTTACGCCGTGATCGGACATTTAAAGGTCCTGGAAATTCCGAAAAAAAAACCCCTCCCACCCACCCGTTTGCTCCGGGCCATATCAATTCCGTAGGAAATTGGTACAGTTAGGTTTGATAAAGTTAGGTTTGATTATGTTAGGTTTGCCAAGGTTTTGTTTGTAAAAGGTTGGTTGGGATAGGTTAGGTTAGCCATAGTTAGGTTTGTCTGAACTAGGTTTGAGAGAAGTTTTGTTAATTTATGTTTTCATAGTTATTTATGAAATAATCTCATTTTAAAAATAAATTTTTCACAAGATTCGGTTAGGTTAGGTTAGATTTTAGTTTATTGATTTATATTTTCAAGTTTTAATATCCCATCCCTTTTTCTTCAACAATTTTTTATTCATCGGGACGTCGGTTAAGTTTTTTTTTAGTATCAGAAGCACCGAATATATTATTTTGGATAATTAGAAGATTAAAATTTTATGAAATACATTGTAATAAGAATCTTAGATTTTATTTAATGAAAACCTTGTTAGTTTAGTATCTTTTTAATAGGGTTTTTGTGTACCCTTTGTAACCATATATTATACTCGGGGTATATTCATACTTTTTTTTACAGAAAAACATTTTTTTCAAGTTTTTTCAGATTTTTTTGTTTTATGGTACATGATATTTTTACTTATTCAGGTAGCAATCAACAAGACAAAGCCAACGACACCACTTACGCCGTGATCGGACATTTAAAGGTCCTGGAAATTCCGAAAAAAAAACCCCTCCCACCCACCCGTTTGCTCCGGGCCATATCAATTCCGTAGGAAATTGGTACAGTTAGGTTTGATAAAGTTAGGTTTGATTATGTTAGGTTTGCCAAGGTTTTGTTTGTAAAAGGTTGGTTGGGATAGGTTAGGTTAGCCATAGTTAGGTTTGTCTGAACTAGGTTTGAGAGAAGTTTTGTTAATTTATGTTTTCATAGTTATTTATGAAATAATCTCATTTTAAAAATAAATTTTTCACAAGATTCGGTTAGGTTAGGTTAGATTTTAGTTTATTGATTTATATTTTCAAGTTTTAATATCCCATCCCTTTTTCTTCAACAATTTTTTATTCATCGGGACGTCGGTTAAGTTTTTTTTTAGTATCAGAAGCACCGAATATATTATTTTGGATAATTAGAAGATTAAAATTTTATGAAATACATTGTAATAAGAATCTTAGATTTTATTTAATGAAAACCTTGTTAGTTTAGTATCTTTTTAATAGGGTTTTTGTGTACCCTTTGTAACCATATATTATACTCGGGGTATATTCATACTTTTTTTTACAGAAAAACATTTTTTTCAAGTTTTTTCAGATTTTTTTGTTTTATGGTACATGATATTTTTACTTATTCAGGTAGCAATCAACAAGACAAAGCCAACGACACCACTTACGCCGTGATCGGACATTTAAAGGTCCTGGAAATTCCGAAAAAAAAACCCCTCCCACCCACCCGTTTGCTCCGGGCCATATCAATTCCGTAGGAAATTGGTACAGTTAGGTTTGATAAAGTTAGGTTTGATTATGTTAGGTTTGCCAAGGTTTTGTTTGTAAAAGGTTGGTTGGGATAGGTTAGGTTAGCCATAGTTAGGTTTGTCTGAACTAGGTTTGAGAGAAGTTTTGTTAATTTATGTTTTCATAGTTATTTATGAAATAATCTCATTTTAAAAATAAATTTTTCACAAGATTCGGTTAGGTTAGGTTAGATTTTAGTTTATTGATTTATATTTTCAAGTTTTAATATCCCATCCCTTTTTCTTCAACAATTTTTTATTCATCGGGACGTCGGTTAAGTTTTTTTTTAGTATCAGAAGCACCGAATATATTATTTTGGATAATTAGAAGATTAAAATTTTATGAAATACATTGTAATAAGAATCTTAGATTTTATTTAATGAAAACCTTGTTAGTTTAGTATCTTTTTAATAGGGTTTTTGTGTACCCTTTGTAACCATATATTATACTCGGGGTATATTCATACTTTTTTTTACAGAAAAACATTTTTTTCAAGTTTTTTCAGATTTTTTTGTTTTATGGTACATGATATTTTTACTTATTCAGGTAGCAATCAACAAGACAAAGCCAACGACACCACTTACGCCGTGATCGGACATTTAAAGGTCCTGGAAATTCCGAAAAAAAAACCCCTCCCACCCACCCGTTTGCTCCGGGCCATATCAATTCCGTAGGAAATTGGTACAGTTAGGTTTGATAAAGTTAGGTTTGATTATGTTAGGTTTGCCAAGGTTTTGTTTGTAAAAGGTTGGTTGGGATAGGTTAGGTTAGCCATAGTTAGGTTTGTCTGAACTAGGTTTGAGAGAAGTTTTGTTAATTTATGTTTTCATAGTTATTTATGAAATAATCTCATTTTAAAAATAAATTTTTCACAAGATTCGGTTAGGTTAGGTTAGATTTTAGTTTATTGATTTATATTTTCAAGTTTTAATATCCCATCCCTTTTTCTTCAACAATTTTTTATTCATCGGGACGTCGGTTAAGTTTTTTTTTAGTATCAGAAGCACCGAATATATTATTTTGGATAATTAGAAGATTAAAATTTTATGAAATACATTGTAATAAGAATCTTAGATTTTATTTAATGAAAACCTTGTTAGTTTAGTATCTTTTTAATAGGGTTTTTGTGTACCCTTTGTAACCATATATTATACTCGGGGTATATTCATACTTTTTTTTACAGAAAAACATTTTTTTCAAGTTTTTTCAGATTTTTTTGTTTTATGGTACATGATATTTTTACTTATTCAGGTAGCAATCAACAAGACAAAGCCAACGACACCACTTACGCCGTGATCGGACATTTAAAGGTCCTGGAAATTCCGAAAAAAAAACCCCTCCCACCCACCCGTTTGCTCCGGGCCATATCAATTCCGTAGGAAATTGGTACAGTTAGGTTTGATAAAGTTAGGTTTGATTATGTTAGGTTTGCCAAGGTTTTGTTTGTAAAAGGTTGGTTGGGATAGGTTAGGTTAGCCATAGTTAGGTTTGTCTGAACTAGGTTTGAGAGAAGTTTTGTTAATTTATGTTTTCATAGTTATTTATGAAATAATCTCATTTTAAAAATAAATTTTTCACAAGATTCGGTTAGGTTAGGTTAGATTTTAGTTTATTGATTTATATTTTCAAGTTTTAATATCCCATCCCTTTTTCTTCAACAATTTTTTATTCATCGGGACGTCGGTTAAGTTTTTTTTTAGTATCAGAAGCACCGAATATATTATTTTGGATAATTAGAAGATTAAAATTTTATGAAATACATTGTAATAAGAATCTTAGATTTTATTTAATGAAAACCTTGTTAGTTTAGTATCTTTTTAATAGGGTTTTTGTGTACCCTTTGTAACCATATATTATACTCGGGGTATATTCATACTTTTTTTTACAGAAAAACATTTTTTTCAAGTTTTTTCAGATTTTTTTGTTTTATGGTACATGATATTTTTACTTATTCAGGTAGCAATCAACAAGACAAAGCCAACGACACCACTTACGCCGTGATCGGACATTTAAAGGTCCTGGAAATTCCGAAAAAAAAAACCCCTCCCACCCACCCGTTTGCTCCGGGCCATATCAATTCCGTAGGAAATTGGTACAGTTAGGTTTGATAAAGTTAGGTTTGATTATGTTAGGTTTGCCAAGGTTTTGTTTGTAAAAGGTTGGTTGGGATAGGTTAGGTTAGCCATAGTTAGGTTTGTCTGAACTAGGTTTGAGAGAAGTTTTGTTAATTTATGTTTTCATAGTTATTTATGAAATAATCTCATTTTAAAAATAAATTTTTCACAAGATTCGGTTAGGTTAGGTTAGATTTTAGTTTATTGATTTATATTTTCAAGTTTTAATATCCCATCCCTTTTTCTTCAACAATTTTTTATTCATCGGGACGTCGGTTAAGTTTTTTTTTAGTATCAGAAGCACCGAATATATTATTTTGGATAATTAGAAGATTAAAATTTTATGAAATACATTGTAATAAGAATCTTAGATTTTATTTAATGAAAACCTTGTTAGTTTAGTATCTTTTTAATAGGGTTTTTGTGTACCCTTTGTAACCATATATTATACTCGGGGTATATTCATACTTTTTTTTACAGAAAAACATTTTTTTCAAGTTTTTTCAGATTTTTTTGTTTTATGGTACATGATATTTTTACTTATTCAGGTAGCAATCAACAAGACAAAGCCAACGACACCACTTACGCCGTGATCGGACATTTAAAGGTCCTGGAAATTCCGAAAAAAAAACCCCTCCCACCCACCCGTTTGCTCCGGGCCATATCAATTCCGTAGGAAATTGGTACAGTTAGGTTTGATAAAGTTAGGTTTGATTATGTTAGGTTTGCCAAGGTTTTGTTTGTAAAAGGTTGGTTGGGATAGGTTAGGTTAGCCATAGTTAGGTTTGTCTGAACTAGGTTTGAGAGAAGTTTTGTTAATTTATGTTTTCATAGTTATTTATGAAATAATCTCATTTTAAAAATAAATTTTTCACAAGATTCGGTTAGGTTAGGTTAGATTTTAGTTTATTGATTTATATTTTCAAGTTTTAATATCCCATCCCTTTTTCTTCAACAATTTTTTATTCATCGGGACGTCGGTTAAGTTTTTTTTTAGTATCAGAAGCACCGAATATATTATTTTGGATAATTAGAAGATTAAAATTTTATGAAATACATTGTAATAAGAATCTTAGATTTTATTTAATGAAAACCTTGTTAGTTTAGTATCTTTTTAATAGGGTTTTTGTGTACCCTTTGTAACCATATATTATACTCGGGGTATATTCATACTTTTTTTTACAGAAAAACATTTTTTTCAAGTTTTTTCAGATTTTTTTGTTTTATGGTACATGATATTTTTACTTATTCAGGTAGCAATCAACAAGACAAAGCCAACGACACCACTTACGCCGTGATCGGACATTTAAAGGTCCTGGAAATTCCGAAAAAAAAACCCCCCCCACCCACCCGTTTGCTCCGGGCCATATCAATTCCGTAGGAAATTGGTACAGTTAGGTTTGATAAAGTTAGGTTTGATTATGTTAGGTTTGCCAAGGTTTTGTTTGTAAAAGGTTGGTTGGGATAGGTTAGGTTAGCCATAGTTAGGTTTGTCTGAACTAGGTTTGAGAGAAGTTTTGTTAATTTATGTTTTCATAGTTATTTATGAAATAATCTCATTTTAAAAATAAATTTTTCACAAGATTCGGTTAGGTTAGGTTAGATTTTAGTTTATTGATTTATATTTTCAAGTTTTAATATCCCATCCCTTTTTCTTCAACAATTTTTTATTCATCGGGACGTCGGTTAAGTTTTTTTTTAGTATCAGAAGCACCGAATATATTATTTTGGATAATTAGAAGATTAAAATTTTATGAAATACATTGTAATAAGAATCTTAGATTTTATTTAATGAAAACCTTGTTAGTTTAGTATCTTTTTAATAGGGTTTTTGTGTACCCTTTGTAACCATATATTATACTCGGGGTATATTCATACTTTTTTTTACAGAAAAACATTTTTTTCAAGTTTTTTCAGATTTTTTTGTTTTATGGTACATGATATTTTTACTTATTCAGGTAGCAATCAACAAGACAAAGCCAACGACACCACTTACGCCGTGATCGGACATTTAAAGGTCCTGGAAATTCCGAAAAAAAAACCCCTCCCACCCACCCGTTTGCTCCGGGCCATATCAATTCCGTAGGAAATTGGTACAGTTAGGTTTGATAAAGTTAGGTTTGATTATGTTAGGTTTGCCAAGGTTTTGTTTGTAAAAGGTTGGTTGGGATAGGTTAGGTTAGCCATAGTTAGGTTTGTCTGAACTAGGTTTGAGAGAAGTTTTGTTAATTTATGTTTTCATAGTTATTTATGAAATAATCTCATTTTAAAAATAAATTTTTCACAAGATTCGGTTAGGTTAGGTTAGATTTTAGTTTATTGATTTATATTTTCAAGTTTTAATATCCCATCCCTTTTTCTTCAACAATTTTTTATTCATCGGGACGTCGGTTAAGTTTTTTTTTAGTATCAGAAGCACCGAATATATTATTTTGGATAATTAGAAGATTAAAATTTTATGAAATACATTGTAATAAGAATCTTAGATTTTATTTAATGAAAACCTTGTTAGTTTAGTATCTTTTTAATAGGGTTTTTGTGTACCCTTTGTAACCATATATTATACTCGGGGTATATTCATACTTTTTTTTACAGAAAAACATTTTTTTCAAGTTTTTTCAGATTTTTTTGTTTTATGGTACATGATATTTTTACTTATTCAGGTAGCAATCAACAAGACAAAGCCAACGACACCACTTACGCCGTGATCGGACATTTAAAGGTCCTGGAAATTCCGAAAAAAAAACCCCTCCCACCCACCCGTTTGCTCCGGGCCATATCAATTCCGTAGGAAATTGGTACAGTTAGGTTTGATAAAGTTAGGTTTGATTATGTTAGGTTTGCCAAGGTTTTGTTTGTAAAAGGTTGGTTGGGATAGGTTAGGTTAGCCATAGTTAGGTTTGTCTGAACTAGGTTTGAGAGAAGTTTTGTTAATTTATGTTTTCATAGTTATTTATGAAATAATCTCATTTTAAAAATAAATTTTTCACAAGATTCGGTTAGGTTAGGTTAGATTTTAGTTTATTGATTTATATTTTCAAGTTTTAATATCCCATCCCTTTTTCTTCAACAATTTTTTATTCATCGGGACGTCGGTTAAGTTTTTTTTTAGTATCAGAAGCACCGAATATATTATTTTGGATAATTAGAAGATTAAAATTTTATGAAATACATTGTAATAAGAATCTTAGATTTTATTTAATGAAAACCTTGTTAGTTTAGTATCTTTTTAATAGGGTTTTTGTGTACCCTTTGTAACCATATATTATACTCGGGGTATATTCATACTTTTTTTTACAGAAAAACATTTTTTTCAAGTTTTTTCAGATTTTTTTGTTTTATGGTACATGATATTTTTACTTATTCAGGTAGCAATCAACAAGACAAAGCCAACGACACCACTTACGCCGTGATCGGACATTTAAAGGTCCTGGAAATTCCGAAAAAAAAACCCCTCCCACCCACCCGTTTGCTCCGGGCCATATCAATTCCGTAGGAAATTGGTACAGTTAGGTTTGATAAAGTTAGGTTTGATTATGTTAGGTTTGCCAAGGTTTTGTTTGTAAAAGGTTGGTTGGGATAGGTTAGGTTAGCCATAGTTAGGTTTGTCTGAACTAGGTTTGAGAGAAGTTTTGTTAATTTATGTTTTCATAGTTATTTATGAAATAATCTCATTTTAAAAATAAATTTTTCACAAGATTCGGTTAGGTTAGGTTAGATTTTAGTTTATTGATTTATATTTTCAAGTTTTAATATCCCATCCCTTTTTCTTCAACAATTTTTTATTCATCGGGACGTCGGTTAAGTTTTTTTTTAGTATCAGAAGCACCGAATATATTATTTTGGATAATTAGAAGATTAAAATTTTATGAAATACATTGTAATAAGAATCTTAGATTTTATTTAATGAAAACCTTGTTAGTTTAGTATCTTTTTAATAGGGTTTTTGTGTACCCTTTGTAACCATATATTATACTCGGGGTATATTCATACTTTTTTTTACAGAAAAACATTTTTTTTCAAGTTTTTTCAGATTTTTTTGTTTTATGGTACATGATATTTTTACTTATTCAGGTAGCAATCAACAAGACAAAGCCAACGACACCACTTACGCCGTGATCGGACATTTAAAGGTCCTGGAAATTCCGAAAAAAAAAACCCCTCCCACCCACCCGTTTGCTCCGGGCCATATCAATTCCGTAGGAAATTGGTACAGTTAGGTTTGATAAAGTTAGGTTTGATTATGTTAGGTTTGCCAAGGTTTTGTTTGTAAAAGGTTGGTTGGGATAGGTTAGGTTAGCCATAGTTAGGTTTGTCTGAACTAGGTTTGAGAGAAGTTTTGTTAATTTATGTTTTCATAGTTATTTATGAAATAATCTCATTTTAAAAATAAATTTTTCACAAGATTCGGTTAGGTTAGGTTAGATTTTAGTTTATTGATTTATATTTTCAAGTTTTAATATCCCATCCCTTTTCTTCAACAATTTTTTATTCATCGGGACGTCGGTTAAGTTTTTTTTTAGTATCAGAAGCACCGAATATATTATTTTGGATAATTAGAAGATTAAAATTTTATGAAATACATTGTAATAAGAATCTTAGATTTTATTTAATGAAAACCTTGTTAGTTTAGTATCTTTTTAATAGGGTTTTTGTGTACCCTTTGTAACCATATATTATACTCGGGGTATATTCATACTTTTTTTTACAGAAAAACATTTTTTTCAAGTTTTTTCAGATTTTTTTGTTTTATGGTACATGATATTTTTACTTATTCAGGTAGCAATCAACAAGACAAAGCCAACGACACCACTTACGCCGTGATCGGACATTTAAAGGTCCTGGAAATTCCGAAAAAAAAAACCCCTCCCACCCACCCGTTTGCTCCGGGCCATATCAATTCCGTAGGAAATTGGTACAGTTAGGTTTGATAAAGTTAGGTTTGATTATGTTAGGTTTGCCAAGGTTTTGTTTGTAAAAGGTTGGTTGGGATAGGTTAGGTTAGCCATAGTTAGGTTTGTCTGAACTAGGTTTGAGAGAAGTTTTGTTAATTTATGTTTTCATAGTTATTTATGAAATAATCTCATTTTAAAAATAAATTTTTCACAAGATTCGGTTAGGTTAGGTTAGATTTTAGTTTATTGATTTATATTTTCAAGTTTTAATATCCCATCCCTTTTTCTTCAACAATTTTTTATTCATCGGGACGTCGGTTAAGTTTTTTTTTAGTATCAGAAGCACCGAATATATTATTTTGGATAATTAGAAGATTAAAATTTTATGAAATACATTGTAATAAGAATCTTAGATTTTATTTAATGAAAACCTTGTTAGTTTAGTATCTTTTTAATAGGGTTTTTGTGTACCCTTTGTAACCATATATTATACTCGGGGTATATTCATACTTTTTTTTACAGAAAAACATTTTTTTCAAGTTTTTTCAGATTTTTTTGTTTTATGGTACATGATATTTTTACTTATTCAGGTAGCAATCAACAAGACAAAGCCAACGACACCACTTACGCCGTGATCGGACATTTAAAGGTCCTGGAAATTCCGAAAAAAAAACCCCTCCCACCCACCCGTTTGCTCCGGGCCATATCAATTCCGTAGGAAATTGGTACAGTTAGGTTTGATAAAGTTAGGTTTGATTATGTTAGGTTTGCCAAGGTTTTGTTTGTAAAAGGTTGGTTGGGATAGGTTAGGTTAGCCATAGTTAGGTTTGTCTGAACTAGGTTTGAGAGAAGTTTTGTTAATTTATGTTTTCATAGTTATTTATGAAATAATCTCATTTTAAAAATAAATTTTTCACAAGATTCGGTTAGGTTAGGTTAGATTTTAGTTTATTGATTTATATTTTCAAGTTTTAATATCCCATCCCTTTTTCTTCAACAATTTTTTATTCATCGGGACGTCGGTTAAGTTTTTTTTTAGTATCAGAAGCACCGAATATATTATTTTGGATAATTAGAAGATTAAAATTTTATGAAATACATTGTAATAAGAATCTTAGATTTTATTTAATGAAAACCTTGTTAGTTTAGTATCTTTTTAATAGGGTTTTTGTGTACCCTTTGTAACCATATATTATACTCGGGGTATATTCATACTTTTTTTTACAGAAAAACATTTTTTTCAAGTTTTTCAGATTTTTTTGTTTTATGGT
This sequence comes from Autographa gamma, assembly GCA_905146925.1. Lineage (NCBI taxonomy): Eukaryota > Metazoa > Arthropoda > Insecta > Lepidoptera > Noctuidae > Autographa > Autographa gamma. The sequence continues at coordinate 3,787 of CAJHUD010000057.1, read as the reverse complement.
ACATGATATTTTTACTTATTCAGGTAGCAATCAACAAGACAAAGCCAACGACACCACTTACGCCGTGATCGGACATTTAAAGGTCCTGGAAATTCCGAAAAAAAAACCCCTCCCACCCACCCGTTTGCTCCGGGCCATATCAATTCCGTAGGAAATTGGTACAGTTAGGTTTGATAAAGTTAGGTTTGATTATGTTAGGTTTGCCAAGGTTTTGTTTGTAAAAGGTTGGTTGGGATAGGTTAGGTTAGCCATAGTTAGGTTTGTCTGAACTAGGTTTGAGAGAAGTTTTGTTAATTTATGTTTTCATAGTTATTTATGAAATAATCTCATTTTAAAAATAAATTTTTCACAAGATTCGGTTAGGTTAGGTTAGATTTTAGTTTATTGATTTATATTTTCAAGTTTTAATATCCCATCCCTTTTTCTTCAACAATTTTTTATTCATCGGGACGTCGGTTAAGTTTTTTTTTAGTATCAGAAGCACCGAATATATTATTTTGGATAATTAGAAGATTAAAATTTTATGAAATACATTGTAATAAGAATCTTAGATTTTATTTAATGAAAACCTTGTTAGTTTAGTATCTTTTTAATAGGGTTTTTGTGTACCCTTTGTAACCATATATTATACTCGGGGTATATTCATACTTTTTTTTACAGAAAAACATTTTTTTCAAGTTTTTTCAGATTTTTTTGTTTTATGGTACATGATATTTTTACTTATTCAGGTAGCAATCAACAAGACAAAGCCAACGACACCACTTACGCCGTGATCGGACATTTAAAGGTCCTGGAAATTCCGAAAAAAAAACCCCTCCCACCCACCCGTTTGCTCCGGGCCATATCAATTCCGTAGGAAATTGGTACAGTTAGGTTTGATAAAGTTAGGTTTGATTATGTTAGGTTTGCCAAGGTTTTGTTTGTAAAAGGTTGGTTGGGATAGGTTAGGTTAGCCATAGTTAGGTTTGTCTGAACTAGGTTTGAGAGAAGTTTTGTTAATTTATGTTTTCATAGTTATTTATGAAATAATCTCATTTTAAAAATAAATTTTTCACAAGATTCGGTTAGGTTAGGTTAGATTTTAGTTTATTGATTTATATTTTCAAGTTTTAATATCCCATCCCTTTTTCTTCAACAATTTTTTATTCATCGGGACGTCGGTTAAGTTTTTTTTTAGTATCAGAAGCACCGAATATATTATTTTGGATAATTAGAAGATTAAAATTTTATGAAATACATTGTAATAAGAATCTTAGATTTTATTTAATGAAAACCTTGTTAGTTTAGTATCTTTTTAATAGGGTTTTTGTGTACCCTTTGTAACCATATATTATACTCGGGGTATATTCATACTTTTTTTTACAGAAAAACATTTTTTTCAAGTTTTTTCAGATTTTTTTGTTTTATGGTACATGATATTTTTACTTATTCAGGTAGCAATCAACAAGACAAAGCCAACGACACCACTTACGCCGTGATCGGACATTTAAAGGTCCTGGAAATTCCGAAAAAAAAACCCCTCCCACCCACCCGTTTGCTCCGGGCCATATCAATTCCGTAGGAAATTGGTACAGTTAGGTTTGATAAAGTTAGGTTTGATTATGTTAGGTTTGCCAAGGTTTTGTTTGTAAAAGGTTGGTTGGGATAGGTTAGGTTAGCCATAGTTAGGTTTGTCTGAACTAGGTTTGAGAGAAGTTTTGTTAATTTATGTTTTCATAGTTATTTATGAAATAATCTCATTTTAAAAATAAATTTTTCACAAGATTCGGTTAGGTTAGGTTAGATTTTAGTTTATTGATTTATATTTTCAAGTTTTAATATCCCATCCCTTTTTCTTCAACAATTTTTTATTCATCGGGACGTCGGTTAAGTTTTTTTTTAGTATCAGAAGCACCGAATATATTATTTTGGATAATTAGAAGATTAAAATTTTATGAAATACATTGTAATAAGAATCTTAGATTTTATTTAATGAAAACCTTGTTAGTTTAGTATCTTTTTAATAGGGTTTTTGTGTACCCTTTGTAACCATATATTATACTCGGGGTATATTCATACTTTTTTTTACAGAAAAACATTTTTTTCAAGTTTTTTCAGATTTTTTTGTTTTATGGTACATGATATTTTTACTTATTCAGGTAGCAATCAACAAGACAAAGCCAACGACACCACTTACGCCGTGATCGGACATTTAAAGGTCCTGGAAATTCCGAAAAAAAAACCCCTCCCACCCACCCGTTTGCTCCGGGCCATATCAATTCCGTAGGAAATTGGTACAGTTAGGTTTGATAAAGTTAGGTTTGATTATGTTAGGTTTGCCAAGGTTTTGTTTGTAAAAGGTTGGTTGGGATAGGTTAGGTTAGCCATAGTTAGGTTTGTCTGAACTAGGTTTGAGAGAAGTTTTGTTAATTTATGTTTTCATAGTTATTTATGAAATAATCTCATTTTAAAAATAAATTTTTCACAAGATTCGGTTAGGTTAGGTTAGATTTTAGTTTATTGATTTATATTTTCAAGTTTTAATATCCCATCCCTTTTTCTTCAACAATTTTTTATTCATCGGGACGTCGGTTAAGTTTTTTTTTTAGTATCAGAAGCACCGAATATTATTTTGGATAATTAGAAGATTAAAATTTTATGAAATACATTGTAATAAGAATCTTAGATTTTATTTAATGAAAACCTTGTTAGTTTAGTATCTTTTTAATAGGGTTTTTGTGTACCCTTTGTAACCATATATTATACTCGGGGTATATTCATACTTTTTTTTACAGAAAAACATTTTTTTCAAGTTTTTTCAGATTTTTTTGTTTTATGGTACATGATATTTTTACTTATTCAGGTAGCAATCAACAAGACAAAGCCAACGACACCACTTACGCCGTGATCGGACATTTAAAGGTCCTGGAAATTCCGAAAAAAAAACCCCTCCCACCCACCCGTTTGCTCCGGGCCATATCAATTCCGTAGGAAATTGGTACAGTTAGGTTTGATAAAGTTAGGTTTGATTATGTTAGGTTTGCCAAGGTTTTGTTTGTAAAAGGTTGGTTGGGATAGGTTAGGTTAGCCATAGTTAGGTTTGTCTGAACTAGGTTTGAGAGAAGTTTTGTTAATTTATGTTTTCATAGTTATTTATGAAATAATCTCATTTTAAAAATAAATTTTTCACAAGATTCGGTTAGGTTAGGTTAGATTTTAGTTTATTGATTTATATTTTCAAGTTTTAATATCCCATCCCTTTTTCTTCAACAATTTTTTATTCATCGGGACGTCGGTTAAGTTTTTTTTTAGTATCAGAAGCACCGAATATATTATTTTGGATAATTAGAAGATTAAAATTTTATGAAATACATTGTAATAAGAATCTTAGATTTTATTTAATGAAAACCTTGTTAGTTTAGTATCTTTTTAATAGGGTTTTTGTGTACCCTTTGTAACCATATATTATACTCGGGGTATATTCATACTTTTTTTTACAGAAAAAACATTTTTTTCAAGTTTTTTCAGATTTTTTTGTTTTATGGTACATGATATTTTTACTTATTCAGGTAGCAATCAACAAGACAAAGCCAACGACACCACTTACGCCGTGATCGGACATTTAAAGGTCCTGGAAATTCCGAAAAAAAAACCCCTCCCACCCACCCGTTTGCTCCGGGCCATATCAATTCCGTAGGAAATTGGTACAGTTAGGTTTGATAAAGTTAGGTTTGATTATGTTAGGTTTGCCAAGGTTTTGTTTGTAAAAGGTTGGTTGGGATAGGTTAGGTTAGCCATAGTTAGGTTT
>CAJHUD010000056.1:0-37746 GCA_905146925.1 Autographa gamma | reverse complement strand
GTCCCGATGAATAAAAAATTGTTGAAGAAAAAGGGATGGGATATTAAAACTTGAAAATATAAATCAATAAACTAAAATCTAACCTAACCTAACCGAATCTTGTGAAAAATTTATTTTTAAAATGAGATTATTTCATAAATAACTATGAAAACATAATTAACAAAACTTCTCTCAAACCTAGTTCAGACAAACCTAACTATGGCTAACCTAACCTATCCCAACCAACCTTTTACAAACAAAACCTTGGCAAACCTAACATAATCAAACCTAACTTTATCAAACCTAACTGTACCAATTTCCTACGGAATTGATATGGCCCGGAGCAAACGGTGGGTGGGAGGGGTTTTTTTTTCGGAATTTCCAGGACCTTTAAATGTCCGATCACGGCCGTAAGTGGTGTCGTTGGCTTTGTCTTGTTGATTGCTACCTGAATAAGTAAAAATATCATGTACCATAAAACAAAAAAATCTGAAAAAACTTGAAAAAAATGTTTTTCTGTAAAAAAAAGTATGAATATACCCCGAGTATAATATATGGTTACAAAGGGTACACAAAAACCCTATTAAAAAGATACTAAACTAACAAGGTTTTCATTAAATAAAATCTAAGATTCTTATTACAATGTATTTCATAAAACTTTTAATCTTCTAATTATCCAAAATAATATATTCGGTGCTTCTGATTACTAAAAAAAAACTTAACCGACGTCCCGATGAATAAAAAATTGTTGAAGAAAAAGGGATGGGATATTAAAACTTGAAAATATAAATCAATAAACTAAATCTAACCTAACCTAACCGAATCTTGTGAAAAATTTATTTTTAAAATGAGATTATTTCATAAATAACTATGAAAACATAAATTAACAAAACTTCTCTCAAACCTAGTTCAGACAAACCTAACTATGGCTAACCTAACCTTTTTTTTTTTTTTTTTTTTTTTTTTTTTTTTTTTTTTTTTTCGGGGGGAAATCCTCATGGACTTCCTCCGCCTGGGGAGAGGCGGAGGGGCATGCCGGACTCTTACCGGCTAAAACCCCCCGGTGTCTCCTCCTCGCACGTGCACGTGGGGCCGCGGGAATCCAAATTCTTCCGCAGCCCCACGCTGGTGCTGGCCCGGTTGTCCGGGCCTCATCTCGTGCACGGGGTAGTGAGGTGTAAGACTACCCCGTGCTCCGCCTCGGAGGCGCGCGCCGACACCCGCGCGCGCCTACGCCTCGGGTCCAGCGGTTAGGGGGCGGGACTTCCCAAGTCCCTCGCCCCTGGACCCATTCATGGGGGGCGGAAAAGGGCGTTGTCCGCCCTTCTCCTGCGCCCGGTGCGCCTTCTGCGGCCGGGGAAGAGAGACGAGATCTCCCTCTCCCGTTCCGCAGTCTCCTTCTGCGACATCACGTCCTCGCAGAAGGACACCACCGCGTCCCACGACTCTGCGCTACCGACCATACTCTGCACTACGGCCGGCAGCGACAGATCGCCTCCTACTTCATTTGTGAGGACACGGCGCTGCTCCTCCCAAGCTACACACTCAGCGAGCGTGTGTTGCGCCGTGTCCTCCCCGCAATGGACGCAGTGGTGGCACTGGCTAACCTAACCTATCCCAACCAACCTTTTACAAACAAAACCTTGGCAAACCTAACATAATCAAACCTAACTTTATCAAACCTAACTGTACCAATTTCCTACGGAATTGATATGGCCCGGAGCAAACGGGTGGGTGGGAGGGTTTTTTTTTTCGGAATTTCCAGGACCTTTAAATGTCCGATCACGGCGTAAGTGGTGTCGTTGGCTTTGTCTTGTTGATTGCTACCTGAATAAGTAAAAATATCATGTACCATAAAACAAAAAAATCTGAAAAAACTTGAAAAAAATGTTTTTCTGTAAAAAAAAGTATGAATATACCCCGAGTATAATATATGGTTACAAAGGGTACACAAAAACCCTATTAAAAAGATACTAAACTAACAAGGTTTTCATTAAATAAAATCTAAGATTCTTATTACAATGTATTTCATAAAATTTTAATCTTCTAATTATCCAAAATAATATATTCGGTGCTTCTGATACTAAAAAAAAACTTAACCGACGTCCCGATGAATAAAAAATTGTTGAAGAAAAAGGGATGGGATATTAAAACTTGAAAATATAAATCAATAAACTAAAATCTAACCTAACCTAACCGAATCTTGTGAAAAATTTATTTTTAAAATGAGATTATTTCATAAATAACTATGAAAACATAAATTAACAAAACTTCTCTCAAACCTAGTTCAGACAAACCTAACTATGGCTAACCTAACCTATCCCAACCAACCTTTTACAAACAAAACCTTGGCAAACCTAACATAATCAAACCTAACTTTATCAAACCTAACTGTACCAATTTCCTACGGAATTGATATGGCCCGGAGCAAACGGGTGGGTGGGAGGGGTTTTTTTTTCGGAATTTCCAGGACCTTTAAATGTCCGATCACGGCGTAAGTGGTGTCGTTGGCTTTGTCTTGTTGATTGCTACCTGAATAAGTAAAAATATCATGTACCATAAAACAAAAAAATCTGAAAAAACTTGAAAAAAATGTTTTTCTGTAAAAAAAAGTATGAATATACCCCGAGTATAATATATGGTTACAAAGGGTACACAAAAACCCTATTAAAAAGATACTAAACTAACAAGGTTTTCATTAAATAAAATCTAAGATTCTTATTACAATGTATTTCATAAAATTTTAATCTTCTAATTATCCAAAATAATATATTCGGTGCTTCTGATACTAAAAAAAAACTTAACCGACGTCCCGATGAATAAAAAATTGTTGAAGAAAAAGGGATGGGATATTAAAACTTGAAAATATAAATCAATAAACTAAAATCTAACCTAACCTAACCGAATCTTGTGAAAAATTTATTTTTAAAATGAGATTATTTCATAAATAACTATGAAAACATAAATTAACAAAACTTCTCTCAAACCTAGTTCAGACAAACCTAACTATGGCTAACCTAACCTATCCCAACCAACCTTTTACAAACAAAACCTTGGCAAACCTAACATAATCAAACCTAACTTTATCAAACCTAACTGTACCAATTTCCTACGGAATTGATATGGCCCGGAGCAAACGGGTGGGTGGGAGGGGTTTTTTTTTCGGAATTTCCAGGACCTTTAAATGTCCGATCACGGCGTAAGTGGTGTCGTTGGCTTTGTCTTGTTGATTGCTACCTGAATAAGTAAAAATATCATGTACCATAAAACAAAAAAATCTGAAAAAACTTGAAAAAAATGTTTTTCTGTAAAAAAAAGTATGAATATACCCCGAGTATAATATATGGTTACAAAGGGTACACAAAAACCCTATTAAAAAGATACTAAACTAACAAGGTTTTCATTAAATAAAATCTAAGATTCTTATTACAATGTATTTCATAAAATTTTAATCTTCTAATTATCCAAAATAATATATTCGGTGCTTCTGATACTAAAAAAAAACTTAACCGACGTCCCGATGAATAAAAAATTGTTGAAGAAAAAGGGATGGGATATTAAAACTTGAAAATATAAATCAATAAACTAAAATCTAACCTAACCTAACCGAATCTTGTGAAAAATTTATTTTTAAAATGAGATTATTTCATAAATAACTATGAAAACATAAATTAACAAAACTTCTCTCAAACCTAGTTCAGACAAACCTAACTATGGCTAACCTAACCTATCCCAACCAACCTTTTACAAACAAAACCTTGGCAAACCTAACATAATCAAACCTAACTTTATCAAACCTAACTGTACCAATTTCCTACGGAATTGATATGGCCCGGAGCAAACGGGTGGGTGGGAGGGGTTTTTTTTTCGGAATTTCCAGGACCTTTAAATGTCCGATCACGGCGTAAGTGGTGTCGTTGGCTTTGTCTTGTTGATTGCTACCTGAATAAGTAAAAATATCATGTACCATAAAACAAAAAAATCTGAAAAAACTTGAAAAAAATGTTTTTCTGTAAAAAAAAGTATGAATATACCCCGAGTATAATATATGGTTACAAAGGGTACACAAAAACCCTATTAAAAAGATACTAAACTAACAAGGTTTTCATTAAATAAAATCTAAGATTCTTATTACAATGTATTTCATAAAATTTTAATCTTCTAATTATCCAAAATAATATATTCGGTGCTTCTGATACTAAAAAAAAACTTAACCGACGTCCCGATGAATAAAAAATTGTTGAAGAAAAAGGGATGGGATATTAAAACTTGAAAATATAAATCAATAAACTAAAATCTAACCTAACCTAACCGAATCTTGTGAAAAATTTATTTTTAAAATGAGATTATTTCATAAATAACTATGAAAACATAAATTAACAAAACTTCTCTCAAACCTAGTTCAGACAAACCTAACTATGGCTAACCTAACCTATCCCAACCAACCTTTTACAAACAAAACCTTGGCAAACCTAACATAATCAAACCTAACTTTATCAAACCTAACTGTACCAATTTCCTACGGAATTGATATGGCCCGGAGCAAACGGGTGGGTGGGAGGGGTTTTTTTTTCGGAATTTCCAGGACCTTTAAATGTCCGATCACGGCGTAAGTGGTGTCGTTGGCTTTGTCTTGTTGATTGCTACCTGAATAAGTAAAAATATCATGTACCATAAAACAAAAAAATCTGAAAAAACTTGAAAAAAATGTTTTTCTGTAAAAAAAAGTATGAATATACCCCGAGTATAATATATGGTTACAAAGGGTACACAAAAACCCTATTAAAAAGATACTAAACTAACAAGGTTTTCATTAAATAAAATCTAAGATTCTTATTACAATGTATTTCATAAAATTTTAATCTTCTAATTATCCAAAATAATATATTCGGTGCTTCTGATACTAAAAAAAAACTTAACCGACGTCCCGATGAATAAAAAATTGTTGAAGAAAAAGGGATGGGATATTAAAACTTGAAAATATAAATCAATAAACTAAAATCTAACCTAACCTAACCGAATCTTGTGAAAAATTTATTTTTAAAATGAGATTATTTCATAAATAACTATGAAAACATAAATTAACAAAACTTCTCTCAAACCTAGTTCAGACAAACCTAACTATGGCTAACCTAACCTATCCCAACCAACCTTTTACAAACAAAACCTTGGCAAACCTAACATAATCAAACCTAACTTTATCAAACCTAACTGTACCAATTTCCTACGGAATTGATATGGCCCGGAGCAAACGGGTGGGTGGGAGGGGTTTTTTTTTCGGAATTTCCAGGACCTTTAAATGTCCGATCACGGCGTAAGTGGTGTCGTTGGCTTTGTCTTGTTGATTGCTACCTGAATAAGTAAAAATATCATGTACCATAAAACAAAAAAATCTGAAAAAACTTGAAAAAAATGTTTTTCTGTAAAAAAAAGTATGAATATACCCCGAGTATAATATATGGTTACAAAGGGTACACAAAAACCCTATTAAAAAGATACTAAACTAACAAGGTTTTCATTAAATAAAATCTAAGATTCTTATTACAATGTATTTCATAAAATTTTAATCTTCTAATTATCCAAAATAATATATTCGGTGCTTCTGATACTAAAAAAAAACTTAACCGACGTCCCGATGAATAAAAAATTGTTGAAGAAAAAGGGATGGGATATTAAAACTTGAAAATATAAATCAATAAACTAAAATCTAACCTAACCTAACCGAATCTTGTGAAAAATTTATTTTTAAAATGAGATTATTTCATAAATAACTATGAAAACATAAATTAACAAAACTTCTCTCAAACCTAGTTCAGACAAACCTAACTATGGCTAACCTAACCTATCCCAACCAACCTTTTACAAACAAAACCTTGGCAAACCTAACATAATCAAACCTAACTTTATCAAACCTAACTGTACCAATTTCCTACGGAATTGATATGGCCCGGAGCAAACGGGTGGGTGGGAGGGGTTTTTTTTTCGGAATTTCCAGGACCTTTAAATGTCCGATCACGGCGTAAGTGGTGTCGTTGGCTTTGTCTTGTTGATTGCTACCTGAATAAGTAAAAATATCATGTACCATAAAACAAAAAAATCTGAAAAAACTTGAAAAAAATGTTTTTCTGTAAAAAAAAGTATGAATATACCCCGAGTATAATATATGGTTACAAAGGGTACACAAAAACCCTATTAAAAAGATACTAAACTAACAAGGTTTTCATTAAATAAAATCTAAGATTCTTATTACAATGTATTTCATAAAATTTTAATCTTCTAATTATCCAAAATAATATATTCGGTGCTTCTGATACTAAAAAAAAACTTAACCGACGTCCCGATGAATAAAAAATTGTTGAAGAAAAAGGGATGGGATATTAAAACTTGAAAATATAAATCAATAAACTAAAATCTAACCTAACCTAACCGAATCTTGTGAAAAATTTATTTTTAAAATGAGATTATTTCATAAATAACTATGAAAACATAAATTAACAAAACTTCTCTCAAACCTAGTTCAGACAAACCTAACTATGGCTAACCTAACCTATCCCAACCAACCTTTTACAAACAAAACCTTGGCAAACCTAACATAATCAAACCTAACTTTATCAAACCTAACTGTACCAATTTCCTACGGAATTGATATGGCCCGGAGCAAACGGGTGGGTGGGAGGGGTTTTTTTTTCGGAATTTCCAGGACCTTTAAATGTCCGATCACGGCGTAAGTGGTGTCGTTGGCTTTGTCTTGTTGATTGCTACCTGAATAAGTAAAAATATCATGTACCATAAAACAAAAAAATCTGAAAAAACTTGAAAAAAATGTTTTTCTGTAAAAAAAAGTATGAATATACCCCGAGTATAATATATGGTTACAAAGGGTACACAAAAACCCTATTAAAAAGATACTAAACTAACAAGGTTTTCATTAAATAAAATCTAAGATTCTTATTACAATGTATTTCATAAAATTTTAATCTTCTAATTATCCAAAATAATATATTCGGTGCTTCTGATACTAAAAAAAAACTTAACCGACGTCCCGATGAATAAAAAATTGTTGAAGAAAAAGGGATGGGATATTAAAACTTGAAAATATAAATCAATAAACTAAAATCTAACCTAACCTAACCGAATCTTGTGAAAAATTTATTTTTAAAATGAGATTATTTCATAAATAACTATGAAAACATAAATTAACAAAACTTCTCTCAAACCTAGTTCAGACAAACCTAACTATGGCTAACCTAACCTATCCCAACCAACCTTTTACAAACAAAACCTTGGCAAACCTAACATAATCAAACCTAACTTTATCAAACCTAACTGTACCAATTTCCTACGGAATTGATATGGCCCGGAGCAAACGGGTGGGTGGGAGGGGTTTTTTTTTCGGAATTTCCAGGACCTTTAAATGTCCGATCACGGCGTAAGTGGTGTCGTTGGCTTTGTCTTGTTGATTGCTACCTGAATAAGTAAAAATATCATGTACCATAAAACAAAAAAATCTGAAAAAACTTGAAAAAAATGTTTTTCTGTAAAAAAAAGTATGAATATACCCCGAGTATAATATATGGTTACAAAGGGTACACAAAAACCCTATTAAAAAGATACTAAACTAACAAGGTTTTCATTAAATAAAATCTAAGATTCTTATTACAATGTATTTCATAAAATTTTAATCTTCTAATTATCCAAAATAATATATTCGGTGCTTCTGATACTAAAAAAAAACTTAACCGACGTCCCGATGAATAAAAAATTGTTGAAGAAAAAGGGATGGGATATTAAAACTTGAAAATATAAATCAATAAACTAAAATCTAACCTAACCTAACCGAATCTTGTGAAAAATTTATTTTTAAAATGAGATTATTTCATAAATAACTATGAAAACATAAATTAACAAAACTTCTCTCAAACCTAGTTCAGACAAACCTAACTATGGCTAACCTAACCTATCCCAACCAACCTTTTACAAACAAAACCTTGGCAAACCTAACATAATCAAACCTAACTTTATCAAACCTAACTGTACCAATTTCCTACGGAATTGATATGGCCCGGAGCAAACGGGTGGGTGGGAGGGGTTTTTTTTTCGGAATTTCCAGGACCTTTAAATGTCCGATCACGGCGTAAGTGGTGTCGTTGGCTTTGTCTTGTTGATTGCTACCTGAATAAGTAAAAATATCATGTACCATAAAACAAAAAAATCTGAAAAAACTTGAAAAAAATGTTTTTCTGTAAAAAAAAGTATGAATATACCCCGAGTATAATATATGGTTACAAAGGGTACACAAAAACCCTATTAAAAAGATACTAAACTAACAAGGTTTTCATTAAATAAAATCTAAGATTCTTATTACAATGTATTTCATAAAATTTTAATCTTCTAATTATCCAAAATAATATATTCGGTGCTTCTGATACTAAAAAAAAACTTAACCGACGTCCCGATGAATAAAAAATTGTTGAAGAAAAAGGGATGGGATATTAAAACTTGAAAATATAAATCAATAAACTAAAATCTAACCTAACCTAACCGAATCTTGTGAAAAATTTATTTTTAAAATGAGATTATTTCATAAATAACTATGAAAACATAAATTAACAAAACTTCTCTCAAACCTAGTTCAGACAAACCTAACTATGGCTAACCTAACCTATCCCAACCAACCTTTTACAAACAAAACCTTGGCAAACCTAACATAATCAAACCTAACTTTATCAAACCTAACTGTACCAATTTCCTACGGAATTGATATGGCCCGGAGCAAACGGGTGGGTGGGAGGGGTTTTTTTTTCGGAATTTCCAGGACCTTTAAATGTCCGATCACGGCGTAAGTGGTGTCGTTGGCTTTGTCTTGTTGATTGCTACCTGAATAAGTAAAAATATCATGTACCATAAAACAAAAAAATCTGAAAAAACTTGAAAAAAATGTTTTTCTGTAAAAAAAAGTATGAATATACCCCGAGTATAATATATGGTTACAAAGGGTACACAAAAACCCTATTAAAAAGATACTAAACTAACAAGGTTTTCATTAAATAAAATCTAAGATTCTTATTACAATGTATTTCATAAAATTTTAATCTTCTAATTATCCAAAATAATATATTCGGTGCTTCTGATACTAAAAAAAAACTTAACCGACGTCCCGATGAATAAAAAATTGTTGAAGAAAAAGGGATGGGATATTAAAACTTGAAAATATAAATCAATAAACTAAAATCTAACCTAACCTAACCGAATCTTGTGAAAAATTTATTTTTAAAATGAGATTATTTCATAAATAACTATGAAAACATAAATTAACAAAACTTCTCTCAAACCTAGTTCAGACAAACCTAACTATGGCTAACCTAACCTATCCCAACCAACCTTTTACAAACAAAACCTTGGCAAACCTAACATAATCAAACCTAACTTTATCAAACCTAACTGTACCAATTTCCTACGGAATTGATATGGCCCGGAGCAAACGGGTGGGTGGGAGGGGTTTTTTTTTCGGAATTTCCAGGACCTTTAAATGTCCGATCACGGCGTAAGTGGTGTCGTTGGCTTTGTCTTGTTGATTGCTACCTGAATAAGTAAAAATATCATGTACCATAAAACAAAAAAATCTGAAAAAACTTGAAAAAAATGTTTTTCTGTAAAAAAAAGTATGAATATACCCCGAGTATAATATATGGTTACAAAGGGTACACAAAAACCCTATTAAAAAGATACTAAACTAACAAGGTTTTCATTAAATAAAATCTAAGATTCTTATTACAATGTATTTCATAAAATTTTAATCTTCTAATTATCCAAAATAATATATTCGGTGCTTCTGATACTAAAAAAAAACTTAACCGACGTCCCGATGAATAAAAAATTGTTGAAGAAAAAGGGATGGGATATTAAAACTTGAAAATATAAATCAATAAACTAAAATCTAACCTAACCTAACCGAATCTTGTGAAAAATTTATTTTTAAAATGAGATTATTTCATAAATAACTATGAAAACATAAATTAACAAAACTTCTCTCAAACCTAGTTCAGACAAACCTAACTATGGCTAACCTAACCTATCCCAACCAACCTTTTACAAACAAAACCTTGGCAAACCTAACATAATCAAACCTAACTTTATCAAACCTAACTGTACCAATTTCCTACGGAATTGATATGGCCCGGAGCAAACGGGTGGGTGGGAGGGGTTTTTTTTTCGGAATTTCCAGGACCTTTAAATGTCCGATCACGGCGTAAGTGGTGTCGTTGGCTTTGTCTTGTTGATTGCTACCTGAATAAGTAAAAATATCATGTACCATAAAACAAAAAAATCTGAAAAAACTTGAAAAAAATGTTTTTCTGTAAAAAAAAGTATGAATATACCCCGAGTATAATATATGGTTACAAAGGGTACACAAAAACCCTATTAAAAAGATACTAAACTAACAAGGTTTTCATTAAATAAAATCTAAGATTCTTATTACAATGTATTTCATAAAATTTTAATCTTCTAATTATCCAAAATAATATATTCGGTGCTTCTGATACTAAAAAAAAACTTAACCGACGTCCCGATGAATAAAAAATTGTTGAAGAAAAAGGGATGGGATATTAAAACTTGAAAATATAAATCAATAAACTAAAATCTAACCTAACCTAACCGAATCTTGTGAAAAATTTATTTTTAAAATGAGATTATTTCATAAATAACTATGAAAACATAAATTAACAAAACTTCTCTCAAACCTAGTTCAGACAAACCTAACTATGGCTAACCTAACCTATCCCAACCAACCTTTTACAAACAAAACCTTGGCAAACCTAACATAATCAAACCTAACTTTATCAAACCTAACTGTACCAATTTCCTACGGAATTGATATGGCCCGGAGCAAACGGGTGGGTGGGAGGGGTTTTTTTTTCGGAATTTCCAGGACCTTTAAATGTCCGATCACGGCGTAAGTGGTGTCGTTGGCTTTGTCTTGTTGATTGCTACCTGAATAAGTAAAAATATCATGTACCATAAAACAAAAAAATCTGAAAAAACTTGAAAAAAATGTTTTTCTGTAAAAAAAAGTATGAATATACCCCGAGTATAATATATGGTTACAAAGGGTACACAAAAACCCTATTAAAAAGATACTAAACTAACAAGGTTTTCATTAAATAAAATCTAAGATTCTTATTACAATGTATTTCATAAAATTTTAATCTTCTAATTATCCAAAATAATATATTCGGTGCTTCTGATACTAAAAAAAAACTTAACCGACGTCCCGATGAATAAAAAATTGTTGAAGAAAAAGGGATGGGATATTAAAACTTGAAAATATAAATCAATAAACTAAAATCTAACCTAACCTAACCGAATCTTGTGAAAAATTTATTTTTAAAATGAGATTATTTCATAAATAACTATGAAAACATAAATTAACAAAACTTCTCTCAAACCTAGTTCAGACAAACCTAACTATGGCTAACCTAACCTATCCCAACCAACCTTTTACAAACAAAACCTTGGCAAACCTAACATAATCAAACCTAACTTTATCAAACCTAACTGTACCAATTTCCTACGGAATTGATATGGCCCGGAGCAAACGGGTGGGTGGGAGGGGTTTTTTTTTCGGAATTTCCAGGACCTTTAAATGTCCGATCACGGCGTAAGTGGTGTCGTTGGCTTTGTCTTGTTGATTGCTACCTGAATAAGTAAAAATATCATGTACCATAAAACAAAAAAATCTGAAAAAACTTGAAAAAAATGTTTTTCTGTAAAAAAAAGTATGAATATACCCCGAGTATAATATATGGTTACAAAGGGTACACAAAAACCCTATTAAAAAGATACTAAACTAACAAGGTTTTCATTAAATAAAATCTAAGATTCTTATTACAATGTATTTCATAAAATTTTAATCTTCTAATTATCCAAAATAATATATTCGGTGCTTCTGATACTAAAAAAAAACTTAACCGACGTCCCGATGAATAAAAAATTGTTGAAGAAAAAGGGATGGGATATTAAAACTTGAAAATATAAATCAATAAACTAAAATCTAACCTAACCTAACCGAATCTTGTGAAAAATTTATTTTTAAAATGAGATTATTTCATAAATAACTATGAAAACATAAATTAACAAAACTTCTCTCAAACCTAGTTCAGACAAACCTAACTATGGCTAACCTAACCTATCCCAACCAACCTTTTACAAACAAAACCTTGGCAAACCTAACATAATCAAACCTAACTTTATCAAACCTAACTGTACCAATTTCCTACGGAATTGATATGGCCCGGAGCAAACGGGTGGGTGGGAGGGGTTTTTTTTTCGGAATTTCCAGGACCTTTAAATGTCCGATCACGGCGTAAGTGGTGTCGTTGGCTTTGTCTTGTTGATTGCTACCTGAATAAGTAAAAATATCATGTACCATAAAACAAAAAAATCTGAAAAAACTTGAAAAAAATGTTTTTCTGTAAAAAAAAGTATGAATATACCCCGAGTATAATATATGGTTACAAAGGGTACACAAAAACCCTATTAAAAAGATACTAAACTAACAAGGTTTTCATTAAATAAAATCTAAGATTCTTATTACAATGTATTTCATAAAATTTTAATCTTCTAATTATCCAAAATAATATATTCGGTGCTTCTGATACTAAAAAAAAACTTAACCGACGTCCCGATGAATAAAAAATTGTTGAAGAAAAAGGGATGGGATATTAAAACTTGAAAATATAAATCAATAAACTAAAATCTAACCTAACCTAACCGAATCTTGTGAAAAATTTATTTTTAAAATGAGATTATTTCATAAATAACTATGAAAACATAAATTAACAAAACTTCTCTCAAACCTAGTTCAGACAAACCTAACTATGGCTAACCTAACCTATCCCAACCAACCTTTTACAAACAAAACCTTGGCAAACCTAACATAATCAAACCTAACTTTATCAAACCTAACTGTACCAATTTCCTACGGAATTGATATGGCCCGGAGCAAACGGGTGGGTGGGAGGGGTTTTTTTTTCGGAATTTCCAGGACCTTTAAATGTCCGATCACGGCGTAAGTGGTGTCGTTGGCTTTGTCTTGTTGATTGCTACCTGAATAAGTAAAAATATCATGTACCATAAAACAAAAAAATCTGAAAAAACTTGAAAAAAATGTTTTTCTGTAAAAAAAAGTATGAATATACCCCGAGTATAATATATGGTTACAAAGGGTACACAAAAACCCTATTAAAAAGATACTAAACTAACAAGGTTTTCATTAAATAAAATCTAAGATTCTTATTACAATGTATTTCATAAAATTTTAATCTTCTAATTATCCAAAATAATATATTCGGTGCTTCTGATACTAAAAAAAAACTTAACCGACGTCCCGATGAATAAAAAATTGTTGAAGAAAAAGGGATGGGATATTAAAACTTGAAAATATAAATCAATAAACTAAAATCTAACCTAACCTAACCGAATCTTGTGAAAAATTTATTTTTAAAATGAGATTATTTCATAAATAACTATGAAAACATAAATTAACAAAACTTCTCTCAAACCTAGTTCAGACAAACCTAACTATGGCTAACCTAACCTATCCCAACCAACCTTTTACAAACAAAACCTTGGCAAACCTAACATAATCAAACCTAACTTTATCAAACCTAACTGTACCAATTTCCTACGGAATTGATATGGCCCGGAGCAAACGGGTGGGTGGGAGGGGTTTTTTTTTCGGAATTTCCAGGACCTTTAAATGTCCGATCACGGCGTAAGTGGTGTCGTTGGCTTTGTCTTGTTGATTGCTACCTGAATAAGTAAAAATATCATGTACCATAAAACAAAAAAATCTGAAAAAACTTGAAAAAAATGTTTTTCTGTAAAAAAAAGTATGAATATACCCCGAGTATAATATATGGTTACAAAGGGTACACAAAAACCCTATTAAAAAGATACTAAACTAACAAGGTTTTCATTAAATAAAATCTAAGATTCTTATTACAATGTATTTCATAAAATTTTAATCTTCTAATTATCCAAAATAATATATTCGGTGCTTCTGATACTAAAAAAAAACTTAACCGACGTCCCGATGAATAAAAAATTGTTGAAGAAAAAGGGATGGGATATTAAAACTTGAAAATATAAATCAATAAACTAAAATCTAACCTAACCTAACCGAATCTTGTGAAAAATTTATTTTTAAAATGAGATTATTTCATAAATAACTATGAAAACATAAATTAACAAAACTTCTCTCAAACCTAGTTCAGACAAACCTAACTATGGCTAACCTAACCTATCCCAACCAACCTTTTACAAACAAAACCTTGGCAAACCTAACATAATCAAACCTAACTTTATCAAACCTAACTGTACCAATTTCCTACGGAATTGATATGGCCCGGAGCAAACGGGTGGGTGGGAGGGGTTTTTTTTTCGGAATTTCCAGGACCTTTAAATGTCCGATCACGGCGTAAGTGGTGTCGTTGGCTTTGTCTTGTTGATTGCTACCTGAATAAGTAAAAATATCATGTACCATAAAACAAAAAAATCTGAAAAAACTTGAAAAAAATGTTTTTCTGTAAAAAAAAGTATGAATATACCCCGAGTATAATATATGGTTACAAAGGGTACACAAAAACCCTATTAAAAAGATACTAAACTAACAAGGTTTTCATTAAATAAAATCTAAGATTCTTATTACAATGTATTTCATAAAATTTTAATCTTCTAATTATCCAAAATAATATATTCGGTGCTTCTGATACTAAAAAAAAACTTAACCGACGTCCCGATGAATAAAAAATTGTTGAAGAAAAAGGGATGGGATATTAAAACTTGAAAATATAAATCAATAAACTAAAATCTAACCTAACCTAACCGAATCTTGTGAAAAATTTATTTTTAAAATGAGATTATTTCATAAATAACTATGAAAACATAAATTAACAAAACTTCTCTCAAACCTAGTTCAGACAAACCTAACTATGGCTAACCTAACCTATCCCAACCAACCTTTTACAAACAAAACCTTGGCAAACCTAACATAATCAAACCTAACTTTATCAAACCTAACTGTACCAATTTCCTACGGAATTGATATGGCCCGGAGCAAACGGGTGGGTGGGAGGGGTTTTTTTTTCGGAATTTCCAGGACCTTTAAATGTCCGATCACGGCGTAAGTGGTGTCGTTGGCTTTGTCTTGTTGATTGCTACCTGAATAAGTAAAAATATCATGTACCATAAAACAAAAAAATCTGAAAAAACTTGAAAAAAATGTTTTTCTGTAAAAAAAAGTATGAATATACCCCGAGTATAATATATGGTTACAAAGGGTACACAAAAACCCTATTAAAAAGATACTAAACTAACAAGGTTTTCATTAAATAAAATCTAAGATTCTTATTACAATGTATTTCATAAAATTTTAATCTTCTAATTATCCAAAATAATATATTCGGTGCTTCTGATACTAAAAAAAAACTTAACCGACGTCCCGATGAATAAAAAATTGTTGAAGAAAAAGGGATGGGATATTAAAACTTGAAAATATAAATCAATAAACTAAAATCTAACCTAACCTAACCGAATCTTGTGAAAAATTTATTTTTAAAATGAGATTATTTCATAAATAACTATGAAAACATAAATTAACAAAACTTCTCTCAAACCTAGTTCAGACAAACCTAACTATGGCTAACCTAACCTATCCCAACCAACCTTTTACAAACAAAACCTTGGCAAACCTAACATAATCAAACCTAACTTTATCAAACCTAACTGTACCAATTTCCTACGGAATTGATATGGCCCGGAGCAAACGGGTGGGTGGGAGGGGTTTTTTTTTCGGAATTTCCAGGACCTTTAAATGTCCGATCACGGCGTAAGTGGTGTCGTTGGCTTTGTCTTGTTGATTGCTACCTGAATAAGTAAAAATATCATGTACCATAAAACAAAAAAATCTGAAAAAACTTGAAAAAAATGTTTTTCTGTAAAAAAAAGTATGAATATACCCCGAGTATAATATATGGTTACAAAGGGTACACAAAAACCCTATTAAAAAGATACTAAACTAACAAGGTTTTCATTAAATAAAATCTAAGATTCTTATTACAATGTATTTCATAAAATTTTAATCTTCTAATTATCCAAAATAATATATTCGGTGCTTCTGATACTAAAAAAAAACTTAACCGACGTCCCGATGAATAAAAAATTGTTGAAGAAAAAGGGATGGGATATTAAAACTTGAAAATATAAATCAATAAACTAAAATCTAACCTAACCTAACCGAATCTTGTGAAAAATTTATTTTTAAAATGAGATTATTTCATAAATAACTATGAAAACATAAATTAACAAAACTTCTCTCAAACCTAGTTCAGACAAACCTAACTATGGCTAACCTAACCTTTTTTTTTTTTTTTTTTTTTTTTCGGGGGGAAATCCTCATGGACTTCCTCCGCCTGGGGAGAGGCGGAGGGGCATGCCGGACTCTTACCGGCTAAAACCCCCCGGTGTCTCCTCCTCGCACGTGCACGTGGGGCCGCGGGAATCCAAATTCTTCCGCAGCCCCACGCTGGTGCTGGCCCGGTTGTCCGGGCCTCATCTCGTGCACGGGGTAGTGAGGTGTAAGACTACCCCGTGCTCCGCCTCGGAGGCGCGCGCCGACACCCGCGCGCGCCTACGCCTCGGGTCCAGCGGTTAGGGGGCGGGGACTTCCCCAAGTCCCTCGCCCCTGGACCCATTCATGGGGGGCGGAAAAGGGCGTTGTCCGCCCTTCTCCTGCGCCCGGTGCGCCTTCTGCGGCCGGGGAAGAGAGACGAGATCTCCCTCTCCCGTTCCGCAGTCTCCTTCTGCGACATCACGTCCTCGCAGAAGGACACCACCGCGTCCCACGACTCTGCGCTACCGACCATACTCTGCACTACGGCCGGCAGCGACAGATCGCCTCCTACTTCATTTGTGAGGACACGGCGCTGCTCCTCCCAAGCTACACACTCAGAGAGCGTGTGTTGCGCCGTGTCCTCCCCGCAATGGACGCAGTGGTGGCACCGAGCGTCCGGCTCCCTGCCCATGCGACACAGGTACTTGCCGAAGCACCCATGCCCCGACAGCACCTGCGTCACCCTAAACGACAGGGAACCGTGCCTTCTCCCGAGCCAGTCGTTGAGTACCGGCCGGATCGCCTCGACGGTAGCGAGGCCGGCGGCAGGGCGCAGAAGCCTTTGCCGCCATTCCGCCACCAGGACCTGACGGAGCTCTCCTCGGCGCAGCTCGATCTGCCGCTGCACCGGCGTCGAGCCCCGCGCCCGCTCTTCCTCGCGCCATCGGTACAATGACGCGAGTACTTTCGCCTCCAGGTCCCAGGGCGGGGATCCGGCCAGGACACAAGCCGCCTCGTAGGAAATCGTGCGGTACCCGCGGGCGACTCTGACGGCCATCGCCCTCTGCGGCTTTCGCAGAATGGCGAGAGTGCTGGCCGTCAGGTCTAGCGCCCAAACGGGAGCCCCGTAAAGGGCTATAGACCGCACGATTCCCACGTACAACCGCCTACAGGCGGCGCTCGGGCCCCCCATGTTGGGAAGCAACGTTGAAAGCGCGCCCGCCGCGCCCATCAGCTTGGGCGCTAGCCGCCGGAAGTGAGGCCCGAATTCCCACCGGCTGTCGAGCACCAATCCCAGGTACTTCATGGTGTACCCGACAGCTATCCGAGCCCCACCGACCAAAATGTGTGATCCCGGCGCCGGCGCCCGTCGGGGGCCATGGAACACTATGGCCTCCGACTTGTTTAGGGCCACCTCCAGGCCCAGGCGCCGGATGCGGTTCACCACCTGTGACACCGCAGCCGTGGCTATCAACGTCGCTTCCCTAAGTGAGCTCCCCCGGGCAGTGACAAGCGTGTCGTCCGCATAACACGTCAGGTCTGCACCCGACGGGAGCTCACCTCTCAGCACCCAGTCGTATCCGATGTTCCACAGGAGCGGTCCCAAGACCGATCCCTGTGGAACACCGCACGATATGAAGTGCCGAGCAGCACCGTCACGTCCCCTATAAGTGACGCATCTGTCCTCCAGATAAGCCCCTACTGTACGGCGGAGGTAGGGAGGCACGCGATGGTATTTCAGCGCCTCCCGAATGCAGCTCCAGGGTAGGGTGTTGAATGCGTTGGAGATGTCTAAAGACACCGCCAACACCACCCCACCCTGGGACACCGTCTCCTCCGCCAGGGCCCTCACGCGCATGATTGCGTCTATGGTGGAGCGCCCCCGACGAAAACCGAACTGGTTCTCGTCCAGGTCCGGCCCCTCTCTGCACAAGTGGCTGACGAGGCGATCCGCGATAATCCGCTCGAACAGTTTGCCCGCCTCGTCAAGCAGCACTATGGGCCGATACGCGGACGGTGAGTCCGCAGGGCGCCCCTCCTTTCTGAGCAGGACCAGCCTCCCCTCCTTCCATACGCCGGGAAACTGACCCCGCTCGAGACATGCCGTGAAGAGCCCCCTCAGCTGGGGCTCTAGCTCCTTCAGAGCCAAGACGAGAGCTCGGCCAGGAACTCCGTCGGGTCCGGGCGCTGTGCTCTTCGCCCGGAGTCGCGACACGGCCGCTCTCGTCTCCTCTTGCGTCACCTCGGGGACATTGGTGCTCTCCTCTTCCGGAGAGTCTGTGGCTGAGGGCGATGCCATCGGCGGGGGAACATGTCCCACTCGCACAGGGAAGAGGGTCTTCACCACCACCTCCAGCAGCTGGGGCTGCATGGTCTGCGTCAGTG
Organism: Autographa gamma; assembly: GCA_905146925.1. Classification (NCBI taxonomy): domain Eukaryota; kingdom Metazoa; phylum Arthropoda; class Insecta; order Lepidoptera; family Noctuidae; genus Autographa; species Autographa gamma. The sequence continues at coordinate 18,989 of CAJHUD010000056.1, read as the reverse complement.
GGGGCGCCCAGGGACGCAACTTGCCCCTTACCCAGCGGTAGGGACGCCCCCACGGGTCCCGATCTAGGGACCCCAGCAGCTCCTCCCTGGCACGCGACTTTGAGTCGCCGATGGCCAGCCACAGAGTCTCCTTGGACGCGCGGTACACCTCATACAGCGCGTCCTCCTCGGCGGAATCCCGTCGACGCCGTCTGCGGTAACGGGCGTACCGGCGGCGGGCCGCAACGCACGCCACGCGCAATTGCGCGATCTCGGCGGTCCACCAGTACACCCGGCGCCTTGCGGACTGTTGGCGGACACGGGGCATGGACGCGTCGCAGATCTGCGTCATCGCCCCGCGAAACCGCAGCGCCACCGCCTCGACGTCGACGGGGCCGTCCGTCGCCGACTCCCAGGTCCAGGACTGGACTAAGGCTGCTTCCTCGAGTAGTTCCCTGTCGATGCGCTTAAGCGCCCAACGCGGGCCGTCGTTGATCGGGGCTGTTGGATGGCGGCCGCCCGTGGTCTGGGCAGAGACGTCGAACCGGATATACCGGTGGTCCGATAGCGTCTCCACCTCCACAGCGACACGCCAGTCGCGGACTCGGCCGGCGACAGAGGGGCTAGCGAACGAAACGTCCACTATCGACCCGCCCCGCTGTCGCACGCACGTAAATTCCGAACCCCGATTCAGGACGACCAGGCCTGTCGCAACCGCCCACTCCTCCAGCACCTCGCCCCGAAGGTCAGTGACCGGAGATCCCCACGCCGATGACTTGGCGTTGAGATCCCCGAGCACAAGAACGGGACGAGGGTGGTAGCGGCCTACGACGGCGCCCAACTCGACAAGGAAACCCTCAAAGTCGGCGAGACTCTTGTTGGGGGAGAAGTACGCCCCCACAATGACGATACCGCCCGAGACCGCAGCAACCCAGCCACGGCCCCTAGACGGGTCGATCAGAGTCTCGCCAATAATGGCCACCAAACCGTCAGCGCACCCCAGCCAGTTTTCACGGGCGGGGATGAGGTACGGCTCGGCGACCACAGCCACGTCAATCGACCACTCTGCCATGCTCTGGAGCAAAAGATCCTGAGCTCTGGCACAGTGGTTGATGTTGCCCTGGAGGAAATGTTTTTGTGCCATTACTGACACTCCATTCCCTCGGCAACAGTCCTGTGCCGGGAGTCGGCCGCGGAGCTACTAGCCTGCGGGGGAGGCGAGGTTTCCCCGGCAGGCTTAGAGCTCCCCTTCTTTTTCTTTTGCGCCTTGCTGGCAGGCGCGCCACAGGCCCCTCCGCCCGCTAGGTGTCCCGCTGGCTTCCCCGCAACTGAACACAAGATGCAGTTGGGGGCCGCGGAACACTGGGCCGCCTTGTGGCCGGGCTGACCGCAGCGATAGCACAGATCGCTACGGTCGACCTCGGCGGTGCACTTTGCCCGGACGTGCCCCTTTTCCAGGCACCGGAAGCACCGCAGAGCCCGGGGCTGCAGGAGTTTTACTCCCGCTGCAACCCAGCCCACCAGCAATTCGCCCCTGTCGGCGATCTTCTTCGCCGATGCCACAGGGCACCGAACCCAGACCACGCCGAGTCCAGTGGCATCGGCGCGTATTTCGCCGACCCGCACGCTATCCGGCGGACACTCGCCGCTTCGGGCAACGGCCGCCACCACCTCCTCTGAGGTCACCGAGTCATCCAGATCAGTGATCCGCACCATTGCGGTTTTCACCGGTCTGGAGACCCGGACGTCCTCAGGGTTGAGGACTTCCCTCATCTTGGCGGCCAGAGCGTCCGCCTTTTCCACGCTGCCGCTTGCAGCGCCAGCCACCTCGAACAGCCGCGCACCCGTGGCAGCCTGCCTGACGGTGACGGACTGAAGACCAAGATCCGACAATCTGATCTTGGCCTTGGCCTCCGCAATGACCGACCGGTAAGTCACACCGCGCTCCGCAGCCCCGGGCTGTAGCGTGAGCGCCACAGCTTCAGAGCGCGGGGTATGCACGGCATGCACGGCCGGCCCCTTGCGTCCGCCTTTCCCAGTCCGCCCCACAGGCCGCGCAACCGTATTTTCGGTACGGCTGGAGGCGCGTGCCGCGGCCGCGGCCTTCTTGGCGGCTTTGCGGGCCTTCTTACGGCCCACGACTTTCGCCCAGGTCTCACCCTTAGACCCGGCAGTCGTGGGCTCGCTCGTGGGGGCTCCCTCCGCGGGCCTTTTTGCGCCCTCCGCGGGCCTTTGCGCACCCTCCGCGGGCTTCCTCTTCTGAGGCGAGAGTCTCGGCGGCTCCCCAGTCCTCCGTGCGTCGGCCGCTAAGGGCGGACGGAGGGTTTCCGGTGGGAGACGCCGAGAAATCGCCTCCAACCGGGCATTCATCATGCTCCCGCACTGGAGCATGCAGATCCGGACAATGCGCTCGACCTCATCGTCGGTACGAGCGATTGCCGGACCCTGTGCGGGAGTAGGGGCCACCACTGGCGCGGCGGACGAGCGTCGCTGCTGCTGCTCGCTCAGCGCAGCGACTTGCCGCTGGAGGTCCTCCATGTCACGCCGGAGCCGGCTGTTCTCCTCCTGCAGCTTCGCGACCTCGTCAGAGGCCGTCCTGCTGAGGAGGATGCCAACCGCCTCCCGGATGTCCGCGGCAGCCTCCTTAAGGCCGCGGGTGAACGTGCCCTTCAGGCTGCCAGACTTAGTGGCAACCTTCAGGACTAAGTCCACCCCGTCGAGAGCCAGCTGGCTCAAGGCCACCGCCGAAGGCTCTCCCCCCTCCGCCGCCAGAGTAGCACGTCGCTCGCGTGCGCGTCGGGCCATTTCCGACACTTCGTCGGCCGCGACGGCTTTGCGCTGCTCCCTCTTGGCGGCGTTGAGCTCCGCCTTTGAGCTCCCTAGCGAGGCACAGCTGTCACCGCCATCGCCAGGGTCCTCCGTGGTGACCCCCACGTCACTCTCAGCCTCGCTAGCCGCCGAGGCACTGGCGCGCACAAAACGCCCGCGCCCATCCCTCCGCGGCTGCGAGGCACTCGCTCCTCTCGATGCCGGCCGACCCCTCCTGGAAGTTGGCAACTTGGGGGCCGGCAGGCCTTCCTCGTCTGAGGACCGGCTCACTGGACGCTTCCTTATGGAAGACGTCCCTGCGCAACCGTCGGCAACCAATTTAACACTCGCAGGCCCGGGAACCTGCGAGCGCCGGGCGTCAACCGGGTCGCATGACTGGCTAACCTAACCTATCCCAACCAACCTTTTACAAACAAAACCTTGGCAAACCTAACATAATCAAACCTAACTTTATCAAACCTAACTGTACCAATTTCCTACGGAATTGATATGGCCCGGAGCAAACGGGTGGGTGGGAGGGGTTTTTTTTTCGGAATTTCCAGGACCTTTAAATGTCCGATCACGGCGTAAGTGGTGTCGTTGGCTTTGTCTTGTTGATTGCTACCTGAATAAGTAAAAATATCATGTACCATAAAACAAAAAAATCTGAAAAAACTTGAAAAAAATGTTTTTCTGTAAAAAAAAGTATGAATATACCCCGAGTATAATATATGGTTACAAAGGGTACACAAAAACCCTATTAAAAAGATACTAAACTAACAAGGTTTTCATTAAATAAAATCTAAGATTCTTATTACAATGTATTTCATAAAATTTTAATCTTCTAATTATCCAAAATAATATATTCGGTGCTTCTGATACTAAAAAAAAACTTAACCGACGTCCCGATGAATAAAAAATTGTTGAAGAAAAAGGGATGGGATATTAAAACTTGAAAATATAAATCAATAAACTAAAATCTAACCTAACCTAACCGAATCTTGTGAAAAATTTATTTTTAAAATGAGATTATTTCATAAATAACTATGAAAACATAAATTAACAAAACTTCTCTCAAACCTAGTTCAGACAAACCTAACTATGGCTAACCTAACCTTTTTTTTTTTTTTTTTTTTTTTTTCGGGGGGAAATCCTCATGGACTTCCTCCGCCTGGGGAGAGGCGGAGGGGCATGCCGGACTCTTACCGGCTAAAACCCCCCGGTGTCTCCTCCTCGCACGTGCACGTGGGGCCGCGGGAATCCAAATTCTTCCGCAGCCCCACGCTGGTGCTGGCCCGGTTGTCCGGGCCTCCTCTCGTGCACGGGGTAGTGAGGTGTAAGACTACCCCGTGCTCCGCCTCGGAGGCGCGCGCCGACACCCGCGCGCGCCTACGCCTCGGGTCCAGCGGTTAGGGGGCGGGGACTTCCCCAAGTCCATCGCCCCTGGACCCATTCATGGGGGGCGGAAAAGGGCGTTGTCCGCCCTTCTCCTGCGCCCGGTGCGCCTTCTGCGGCCGGGGAAGAGAGACGAGATCTCCCTCTCCCGTTCCGCAGTCTCCTTCTGCGACATCACGTCCTCGCAGAAGGACACCACCGCGTCCCACGACTCTGCGCTACCGACCATACTCTGCACTACGGCCGGCAGCGACAGATCGCCTCCTACTTCATTTGTGAGGACACGGCGCTGCTCCTCCCAAGCTACACACTCAGCGAGCGTGTGTTGCGCCGTGTCCTCCCATGGCTAACCTAACCTATCCCAACCAACCTTTTACAAACAAAACCTTGGCAAACCTAACATAATCAAACCTAACTTTATCAAACCTAACTGTACCAATTTCCTACGGAATTGATATGGCCCGGAGCAAACGGGTGGGTGGGAGGGGTTTTTTTTTCGGAATTTCCAGGACCTTTAAATGTCCGATCACGGCGTAAGTGGTGTCGTTGGCTTTGTCTTGTTGATTGCTACCTGAATAAGTAAAAATATCATGTACCATAAAACAAAAAAATCTGAAAAAACTTGAAAAAAATGTTTTTCTGTAAAAAAAAGTATGAATATACCCCGAGTATAATATATGGTTACAAAGGGTACACAAAAACCCTATTAAAAAGATACTAAACTAACAAGGTTTTCATTAAATAAAATCTAAGATTCTTATTACAATGTATTTCATAAAATTTTAATCTTCTAATTATCCAAAATAATATATTCGGTGCTTCTGATACTAAAAAAAAACTTAACCGACGTCCCGATGAATAAAAAATTGTTGAAGAAAAAGGGATGGGATATTAAAACTTGAAAATATAAATCAATAAACTAAAATCTAACCTAACCTAACCGAATCTTGTGAAAAATTTATTTTTAAAATGAGATTATTTCATAAATAACTATGAAAACATAAATTAACAAAACTTCTCTCAAACCTAGTTCAGACAAACCTAACTATGGCTAACCTAACCTATCCCAACCAACCTTTTACAAACAAAACCTTGGCAAACCTAACATAATCAAACCTAACTTTATCAAACCTAACTGTACCAATTTCCTACGGAATTGATATGGCCCGGAGCAAACGGGTGGGTGGGAGGGGTTTTTTTTTCGGAATTTCCAGGACCTTTAAATGTCCGATCACGGCGTAAGTGGTGTCGTTGGCTTTGTCTTGTTGATTGCTACCTGAATAAGTAAAAATATCATGTACCATAAAACAAAAAAATCTGAAAAAACTTGAAAAAAATGTTTTTCTGTAAAAAAAAGTATGAATATACCCCGAGTATAATATATGGTTACAAAGGGTACACAAAAACCCTATTAAAAAGATACTAAACTAACAAGGTTTTCATTAAATAAAATCTAAGATTCTTATTACAATGTATTTCATAAAATTTTAATCTTCTAATTATCCAAAATAATATATTCGGTGCTTCTGATACTAAAAAAAAACTTAACCGACGTCCCGATGAATAAAAAATTGTTGAAGAAAAAGGGATGGGATATTAAAACTTGAAAATATAAATCAATAAACTAAAATCTAACCTAACCTAACCGAATCTTGTGAAAAATTTATTTTTAAAATGAGATTATTTCATAAATAACTATGAAAACATAAATTAACAAAACTTCTCTCAAACCTAGTTCAGACAAACCTAACTATGGCTAACCTAACCTATCCCAACCAACCTTTTACAAACAAAACCTTGGCAAACCTAACATAATCAAACCTAACTTTATCAAACCTAACTGTACCAATTTCCTACGGAATTGATATGGCCCGGAGCAAACGGGTGGGTGGGAGGGGTTTTTTTTTCGGAATTTCCAGGACCTTTAAATGTCCGATCACGGCGTAAGTGGTGTCGTTGGCTTTGTCTTGTTGATTGCTACCTGAATAAGTAAAAATATCATGTACCATAAAACAAAAAAATCTGAAAAAACTTGAAAAAAATGTTTTTCTGTAAAAAAAAGTATGAATATACCCCGAGTATAATATATGGTTACAAAGGGTACACAAAAACCCTATTAAAAAGATACTAAACTAACAAGGTTTTCATTAAATAAAATCTAAGATTCTTATTACAATGTATTTCATAAAATTTTAATCTTCTAATTATCCAAAATAATATATTCGGTGCTTCTGATACTAAAAAAAAACTTAACCGACGTCCCGATGAATAAAAAATTGTTGAAGAAAAAGGGATGGGATATTAAAACTTGAAAATATAAATCAATAAACTAAAATCTAACCTAACCTAACCGAATCTTGTGAAAAATTTATTTTTAAAATGAGATTATTTCATAAATAACTATGAAAACATAAATTAACAAAACTTCTCTCAAACCTAGTTCAGACAAACCTAACTATGGCTAACCTAACCTTTTTTTTTTTTTTTTTTTTTTTTTTTTTTTTCGGGGGGAAATCCTCATGGACTTCCTCCGCCTGGGGAGAGGCGGAGGGGCATGCCGGACTCTTACCGGCTAAAACCCCCCGGTGTCTCCTCCTCGCACGTGCACGTGGGGCCGCGGGAATCCAAATTCTTCCGCAGCCCCACGCTGGTGCTGGCCCGGTTGTCCGGGCCTCCTCTCGTGCACGGGGTAGTGAGGTGTAAGACTACCCCGTGCTCCGCCTCGGAGGCGCGCGCCGACACCCGCGCGCGCCTACGCCTCGGGTCCAGCGGTTAGGGGGCGGGGACTTCCCCAAGTCCCTCGCCCCTGGACCCATTCATGGGGGGCGGAAAAGGGCGTTGTCCGCCCTTCTCCTGCGCCCGGTGCGCCTTCTGCGGCCGGGGAAGAGAGACGAGATCTCCCTCTCCCGTTCCGCAGTCTCCTTCTGCGACATCACGTCCTCGCAGAAGGACACCACCGCGTCCCACGACTCTGCGCTACCGACCATACTCTGCACTACGGCCGGCAGCGACAGATCGCCTCCTACTTCATTTGTGAGGACACGGCGCTGCTCCTCCCAAGCTACACACTCAGCGAGCGTGTGTTGCGCCGTGTCCTCCCCGCAATGGACGCAGTGGTGGCACCGAGCGTCCGGCTCCCTGCCCATGCGACACAGGTACTTGCCGAAGCACCCATGCCCCGACAGCACCTGCGTCACCCTAAACGACAGGGAACCGTGCCTTCTCCCGAGCCAGTCGTTGAGTACTGGCCGGATCGCCTCGACGGTAGCGAGGCCGGCGGCAGGGCGCAGAAGCCTTTGCCGCCATTCCGCCACCAGGACCTGACGGAGCTCTCCTCGGCGCAGCTCGATCTGCCGCTGCACCGGCGTCGAGCCCCGCGCCCGCTCTTCCTCGCGCCATCGGTACAATGACGCGAGTACTTTCGCCTCCAGGTCCCAGGGCGGGGATCCGGCCAGGACACAAGCCGCCTCGTAGGAAATCGTGCGGTACCCGCGGGCGACTCTGACGGCCATCGCCCTCTGCGGCTTTCGCAGAATGGCGAGAGTGCTGGCCGTCAGGTCTAGCGCCCAAACGGGAGCCCCGTAAAGGGCTATAGACCGCACGATTCCCACGTACAACCGCCTACAGGCGGCGCTCGGGCCCCCCATGTTAGGAAGCAACGTTGAAAGCGCGCCCGCCGCGCCCATCAGCTTGGGCGCTAGCCGCCGGAAGTGAGGCATGGCTAACCTAACCTATCCCAACCAACCTTTTACAAACAAAACCTTGGCAAACCTAACATAATCAAACCTAACTTTATCAAACCTAACTGTACCAATTTCCTACGGAATTGATATGGCCCGGAGCAAACGGGTGGGTGGGAGGGGTTTTTTTTTCGGAATTTCCAGGACCTTTAAATGTCCGATCACGGCGTAAGTGGTGTCGTTGGCTTTGTCTTGTTGATTGCTACCTGAATAAGTAAAAATATCATGTACCATAAAACAAAAAAATCTGAAAAAACTTGAAAAAAATGTTTTTCTGTAAAAAAAAGTATGAATATACCCCGAGTATAATATATGGTTACAAAGGGTACACAAAAACCCTATTAAAAAGATACTAAACTAACAAGGTTTTCATTAAATAAAATCTAAGATTCTTATTACAATGTATTTCATAAAATTTTAATCTTCTAATTATCCAAAATAATATATTCGGTGCTTCTGATACTAAAAAAAAACTTAACCGACGTCCCGATGAATAAAAAATTGTTGAAGAAAAAGGGATGGGATATTAAAACTTGAAAATATAAATCAATAAACTAAAATCTAACCTAACCTAACCGAATCTTGTGAAAAATTTATTTTTAAAATGAGATTATTTCATAAATAACTATGAAAACATAAATTAACAAAACTTCTCTCAAACCTAGTTCAGACAAACCTAACTATGGCTAACCTAACCTATCCCAACCAACCTTTTACAAACAAAACCTTGGCAAACCTAACATAATCAAACCTAACTTTATCAAACCTAACTGTACCAATTTCCTACGGAATTGATATGGCCCGGAGCAAACGGGTGGGTGGGAGGGGTTTTTTTTTCGGAATTTCCAGGACCTTTAAATGTCCGATCACGGCGTAAGTGGTGTCGTTGGCTTTGTCTTGTTGATTGCTACCTGAATAAGTAAAAATATCATGTACCATAAAACAAAAAAATCTGAAAAAACTTGAAAAAAATGTTTTTCTGTAAAAAAAAGTATGAATATACCCCGAGTATAATATATGGTTACAAAGGGTACACAAAAACCCTATTAAAAAGATACTAAACTAACAAGGTTTTCATTAAATAAAATCTAAGATTCTTATTACAATGTATTTCATAAAATTTTAATCTTCTAATTATCCAAAATAATATATTCGGTGCTTCTGATACTAAAAAAAAACTTAACCGACGTCCCGATGAATAAAAAATTGTTGAAGAAAAAGGGATGGGATATTAAAACTTGAAAATATAAATCAATAAACTAAAATCTAACCTAACCTAACCGAATCTTGTGAAAAATTTATTTTTAAAATGAGATTATTTCATAAATAACTATGAAAACATAAATTAACAAAACTTCTCTCAAACCTAGTTCAGACAAACCTAACTATGGCTAACCTAACCTATCCCAACCAACCTTTTACAAACAAAACCTTGGCAAACCTAACATAATCAAACCTAACTTTATCAAACCTAACTGTACCAATTTCCTACGGAATTGATATGGCCCGGAGCAAACGGGTGGGTGGGAGGGGTTTTTTTTTCGGAATTTCCAGGACCTTTAAATGTCCGATCACGGCGTAAGTGGTGTCGTTGGCTTTGTCTTGTTGATTGCTACCTGAATAAGTAAAAATATCATGTACCATAAAACAAAAAAATCTGAAAAAACTTGAAAAAAATGTTTTTCTGTAAAAAAAAGTATGAATATACCCCGAGTATAATATATGGTTACAAAGGGTACACAAAAACCCTATTAAAAAGATACTAAACTAACAAGGTTTTCATTAAATAAAATCTAAGATTCTTATTACAATGTATTTCATAAAATTTTAATCTTCTAATTATCCAAAATAATATATTCGGTGCTTCTGATACTAAAAAAAAACTTAACCGACGTCCCGATGAATAAAAAATTGTTGAAGAAAAAGGGATGGGATATTAAAACTTGAAAATATAAATCAATAAACTAAAATCTAACCTAACCTAACCGAATCTTGTGAAAAATTTATTTTTAAAATGAGATTATTTCATAAATAACTATGAAAACATAAATTAACAAAACTTCTCTCAAACCTAGTTCAGACAAACCTAACTATGGCTAACCTAACCTATCCCAACCAACCTTTTACAAACAAAACCTTGGCAAACCTAACATAATCAAACCTAACTTTATCAAACCTAACTGTACCAATTTCCTACGGAATTGATATGGCCCGGAGCAAACGGGTGGGTGGGAGGGGTTTTTTTTTCGGAATTTCCAGGACCTTTAAATGTCCGATCACGGCGTAAGTGGTGTCGTTGGCTTTGTCTTGTTGATTGCTACCTGAATAAGTAAAAATATCATGTACCATAAAACAAAAAAATCTGAAAAAACTTGAAAAAAATGTTTTTCTGTAAAAAAAAGTATGAATATACCCCGAGTATAATATATGGTTACAAAGGGTACACAAAAACCCTATTAAAAAGATACTAAACTAACAAGGTTTTCATTAAATAAAATCTAAGATTCTTATTACAATGTATTTCATAAAATTTTAATCTTCTAATTATCCAAAATAATATATTCGGTGCTTCTGATACTAAAAAAAAACTTAACCGACGTCCCGATGAATAAAAAATTGTTGAAGAAAAAGGGATGGGATATTAAAACTTGAAAATATAAATCAATAAACTAAAATCTAACCTAACCTAACCGAATCTTGTGAAAAATTTATTTTTAAAATGAGATTATTTCATAAATAACTATGAAAACATAAATTAACAAAACTTCTCTCAAACCTAGTTCAGACAAACCTAACTATGGCTAACCTAACCTATCCCAACCAACCTTTTACAAACAAAACCTTGGCAAACCTAACATAATCAAACCTAACTTTATCAAACCTAACTGTACCAATTTCCTACGGAATTGATATGGCCCGGAGCAAACGGGTGGGTGGGAGGGGTTTTTTTTTCGGAATTTCCAGGACCTTTAAATGTCCGATCACGGCGTAAGTGGTGTCGTTGGCTTTGTCTTGTTGATTGCTACCTGAATAAGTAAAAATATCATGTACCATAAAACAAAAAAATCTGAAAAAACTTGAAAAAAATGTTTTTCTGTAAAAAAAAGTATGAATATACCCCGAGTATAATATATGGTTACAAAGGGTACACAAAAACCCTATTAAAAAGATACTAAACTAACAAGGTTTTCATTAAATAAAATCTAAGATTCTTATTACAATGTATTTCATAAAATTTTAATCTTCTAATTATCCAAAATAATATATTCGGTGCTTCTGATACTAAAAAAAAACTTAACCGACGTCCCGATGAATAAAAAATTGTTGAAGAAAAAGGGATGGGATATTAAAACTTGAAAATATAAATCAATAAACTAAAATCTAACCTAACCTAACCGAATCTTGTGAAAAATTTATTTTTAAAATGAGATTATTTCATAAATAACTATGAAAACATAAATTAACAAAACTTCTCTCAAACCTAGTTCAGACAAACCTAACTATGGCTAACCTAACCTATCCCAACCAACCTTTTACAAACAAAACCTTGGCAAACCTAACATAATCAAACCTAACTTTATCAAACCTAACTGTACCAATTTCCTACGGAATTGATATGGCCCGGAGCAAACGGGTGGGTGGGAGGGGTTTTTTTTTCGGAATTTCCAGGACCTTTAAATGTCCGATCACGGCGTAAGTGGTGTCGTTGGCTTTGTCTTGTTGATTGCTACCTGAATAAGTAAAAATATCATGTACCATAAAACAAAAAAATCTGAAAAAACTTGAAAAAAATGTTTTTCTGTAAAAAAAAGTATGAATATACCCCGAGTATAATATATGGTTACAAAGGGTACACAAAAACCCTATTAAAAAGATACTAAACTAACAAGGTTTTCATTAAATAAAATCTAAGATTCTTATTACAATGTATTTCATAAAATTTTAATCTTCTAATTATCCAAAATAATATATTCGGTGCTTCTGATACTAAAAAAAAACTTAACCGACGTCCCGATGAATAAAAAATTGTTGAAGAAAAAGGGATGGGATATTAAAACTTGAAAATATAAATCAATAAACTAAAATCTAACCTAACCTAACCGAATCTTGTGAAAAATTTATTTTTAAAATGAGATTATTTCATAAATAACTATGAAAACATAAATTAACAAAACTTCTCTCAAACCTAGTTCAGACAAACCTAACTATGGCTAACCTAACCTATCCCAACCAACCTTTTACAAACAAAACCTTGGCAAACCTAACATAATCAAACCTAACTTTATCAAACCTAACTGTACCAATTTCCTACGGAATTGATATGGCCCGGAGCAAACGGGTGGGTGGGAGGGGTTTTTTTTTCGGAATTTCCAGGACCTTTAAATGTCCGATCACGGCGTAAGTGGTGTCGTTGGCTTTGTCTTGTTGATTGCTACCTGAATAAGTAAAAATATCATGTACCATAAAACAAAAAAATCTGAAAAAACTTGAAAAAAATGTTTTTCTGTAAAAAAAAGTATGAATATACCCCGAGTATAATATATGGTTACAAAGGGTACACAAAAACCCTATTAAAAAGATACTAAACTAACAAGGTTTTCATTAAATAAAATCTAAGATTCTTATTACAATGTATTTCATAAAATTTTAATCTTCTAATTATCCAAAATAATATATTCGGTGCTTCTGATACTAAAAAAAAACTTAACCGACGTCCCGATGAATAAAAAATTGTTGAAGAAAAAGGGATGGGATATTAAAACTTGAAAATATAAATCAATAAACTAAAATCTAACCTAACCTAACCGAATCTTGTGAAAAATTTATTTTTAAAATGAGATTATTTCATAAATAACTATGAAAACATAAATTAACAAAACTTCTCTCAAACCTAGTTCAGACAAACCTAACTATGGCTAACCTAACCTATCCCAACCAACCTTTTACAAACAAAACCTTGGCAAACCTAACATAATCAAACCTAACTTTATCAAACCTAACTGTACCAATTTCCTACGGAATTGATATGGCCCGGAGCAAACGGGTGGGTGGGAGGGGTTTTTTTTTCGGAATTTCCAGGACCTTTAAATGTCCGATCACGGCGTAAGTGGTGTCGTTGGCTTTGTCTTGTTGATTGCTACCTGAATAAGTAAAAATATCATGTACCATAAAACAAAAAAATCTGAAAAAACTTGAAAAAAATGTTTTTCTGTAAAAAAAAGTATGAATATACCCCGAGTATAATATATGGTTACAAAGGGTACACAAAAACCCTATTAAAAAGATACTAAACTAACAAGGTTTTCATTAAATAAAATCTAAGATTCTTATTACAATGTATTTCATAAAATTTTAATCTTCTAATTATCCAAAATAATATATTCGGTGCTTCTGATACTAAAAAAAAACTTAACCGACGTCCCGATGAATAAAAAATTGTTGAAGAAAAAGGGATGGGATATTAAAACTTGAAAATATAAATCAATAAACTAAAATCTAACCTAACCTAACCGAATCTTGTGAAAAATTTATTTTTAAAATGAGATTATTTCATAAATAACTATGAAAACATAAATTAACAAAACTTCTCTCAAACCTAGTTCAGACAAACCTAACTATGGCTAACCTAACCTATCCCAACCAACCTTTTACAAACAAAACCTTGGCAAACCTAACATAATCAAACCTAACTTTATCAAACCTAACTGTACCAATTTCCTACGGAATTGATATGGCCCGGAGCAAACGGGTGGGTGGGAGGGGTTTTTTTTTCGGAATTTCCAGGACCTTTAAATGTCCGATCACGGCGTAAGTGGTGTCGTTGGCTTTGTCTTGTTGATTGCTACCTGAATAAGTAAAAATATCATGTACCATAAAACAAAAAAATCTGAAAAAACTTGAAAAAAATGTTTTTCTGTAAAAAAAAGTATGAATATACCCCGAGTATAATATATGGTTACAAAGGGTACACAAAAACCCTATTAAAAAGATACTAAACTAACAAGGTTTTCATTAAATAAAATCTAAGATTCTTATTACAATGTATTTCATAAAATTTTAATCTTCTAATTATCCAAAATAATATATTCGGTGCTTCTGATACTAAAAAAAAACTTAACCGACGTCCCGATGAATAAAAAATTGTTGAAGAAAAAGGGATGGGATATTAAAACTTGAAAATATAAATCAATAAACTAAAATCTAACCTAACCTAACCGAATCTTGTGAAAAATTTATTTTTAAAATGAGATTATTTCATAAATAACTATGAAAACATAAATTAACAAAACTTCTCTCAAACCTAGTTCAGACAAACCTAACTATGGCTAACCTAACCTATCCCAACCAACCTTTTACAAACAAAACCTTGGCAAACCTAACATAATCAAACCTAACTTTATCAAACCTAACTGTACCAATTTCCTACGGAATTGATATGGCCCGGAGCAAACGGGTGGGTGGGAGGGGTTTTTTTTTCGGAATTTCCAGGACCTTTAAATGTCCGATCACGGCGTAAGTGGTGTCGTTGGCTTTGTCTTGTTGATTGCTACCTGAATAAGTAAAAATATCATGTACCATAAAACAAAAAAATCTGAAAAAACTTGAAAAAAATGTTTTTCTGTAAAAAAAAGTATGAATATACCCCGAGTATAATATATGGTTACAAAGGGTACACAAAAACCCTATTAAAAAGATACTAAACTAACAAGGTTTTCATTAAATAAAATCTAAGATTCTTATTACAATGTATTTCATAAAATTTTAATCTTCTAATTATCCAAAATAATATATTCGGTGCTTCTGATACTAAAAAAAAACTTAACCGACGTCCCGATGAATAAAAAATTGTTGAAGAAAAAGGGATGGGATATTAAAACTTGAAAATATAAATCAATAAACTAAAATCTAACCTAACCTAACCGAATCTTGTGAAAAATTTATTTTTAAAATGAGATTATTTCATAAATAACTATGAAAACATAAATTAACAAAACTTCTCTCAAACCTAGTTCAGACAAACCTAACTATGGCTAACCTAACCTATCCCAACCAACCTTTTACAAACAAAACCTTGGCAAACCTAACATAATCAAACCTAACTTTATCAAACCTAACTGTACCAATTTCCTACGGAATTGATATGGCCCGGAGCAAACGGGTGGGTGGGAGGGGTTTTTTTTTCGGAATTTCCAGGACCTTTAAATGTCCGATCACGGCGTAAGTGGTGTCGTTGGCTTTGTCTTGTTGATTGCTACCTGAATAAGTAAAAATATCATGTACCATAAAACAAAAAAATCTGAAAAAACTTGAAAAAAATGTTTTTCTGTAAAAAAAAGTATGAATATACCCCGAGTATAATATATGGTTACAAAGGGTACACAAAAACCCTATTAAAAAGATACTAAACTAACAAGGTTTTCATTAAATAAAATCTAAGATTCTTATTACAATGTATTTCATAAAATTTTAATCTTCTAATTATCCAAAATAATATATTCGGTGCTTCTGATACTAAAAAAAAACTTAACCGACGTCCCGATGAATAAAAAATTGTTGAAGAAAAAGGGATGGGATATTAAAACTTGAAAATATAAATCAATAAACTAAAATCTAACCTAACCTAACCGAATCTTGTGAAAAATTTATTTTTAAAATGAGATTATTTCATAAATAACTATGAAAACATAAATTAACAAAACTTCTCTCAAACCTAGTTCAGACAAACCTAACTATGGCTAACCTAACCTATCCCAACCAACCTTTTACAAACAAAACCTTGGCAAACCTAACATAATCAAACCTAACTTTATCAAACCTAACTGTACCAATTTCCTACGGAATTGATATGGCCCGGAGCAAACGGGTGGGTGGGAGGGGTTTTTTTTTCGGAATTTCCAGGACCTTTAAATGTCCGATCACGGCGTAAGTGGTGTCGTTGGCTTTGTCTTGTTGATTGCTACCTGAATAAGTAAAAATATCATGTACCATAAAACAAAAAAATCTGAAAAAACTTGAAAAAAATGTTTTTCTGTAAAAAAAAGTATGAATATACCCCGAGTATAATATATGGTTACAAAGGGTACACAAAAACCCTATTAAAAAGATACTAAACTAACAAGGTTTTCATTAAATAAAATCTAAGATTCTTATTACAATGTATTTCATAAAATTTTAATCTTCTAATTATCCAAAATAATATATTCGGTGCTTCTGATACTAAAAAAAAACTTAACCGACGTCCCGATGAATAAAAAATTGTTGAAGAAAAAGGGATGGGATATTAAAACTTGAAAATATAAATCAATAAACTAAAATCTAACCTAACCTAACCGAATCTTGTGAAAAATTTATTTTTAAAATGAGATTATTTCATAAATAACTATGAAAACATAAATTAACAAAACTTCTCTCAAACCTAGTTCAGACAAACCTAACTATGGCTAACCTAACCTATCCCAACCAACCTTTTACAAACAAAACCTTGGCAAACCTAACATAATCAAACCTAACTTTATCAAACCTAACTGTACCAATTTCCTACGGAATTGATATGGCCCGGAGCAAACGGGTGGGTGGGAGGGGTTTTTTTTTCGGAATTTCCAGGACCTTTAAATGTCCGATCACGGCGTAAGTGGTGTCGTTGGCTTTGTCTTGTTGATTGCTACCTGAATAAGTAAAAATATCATGTACCATAAAACAAAAAAATCTGAAAAAACTTGAAAAAAATGTTTTTCTGTAAAAAAAAGTATGAATATACCCCGAGTATAATATATGGTTACAAAGGGTACACAAAAACCCTATTAAAAAGATACTAAACTAACAAGGTTTTCATTAAATAAAATCTAAGATTCTTATTACAATGTATTTCATAAAATTTTAATCTTCTAATTATCCAAAATAATATATTCGGTGCTTCTGATACTAAAAAAAAACTTAACCGACGTCCCGATGAATAAAAAATTGTTGAAGAAAAAGGGATGGGATATTAAAACTTGAAAATATAAATCAATAAACTAAAATCTAACCTAACCTAACCGAATCTTGTGAAAAATTTATTTTTAAAATGAGATTATTTCATAAATAACTATGAAAACATAAATTAACAAAACTTCTCTCAAACCTAGTTCAGACAAACCTAACTATGGCTAACCTAACCTATCCCAACCAACCTTTTACAAACAAAACCTTGGCAAACCTAACATAATCAAACCTAACTTTATCAAACCTAACTGTACCAATTTCCTACGGAATTGATATGGCCCGGAGCAAACGGGTGGGTGGGAGGGGTTTTTTTTTCGGAATTTCCAGGACCTTTAAATGTCCGATCACGGCGTAAGTGGTGTCGTTGGCTTTGTCTTGTTGATTGCTACCTGAATAAGTAAAAATATCATGTACCATAAAACAAAAAAATCTGAAAAAACTTGAAAAAAATGTTTTTCTGTAAAAAAAAGTATGAATATACCCCGAGTATAATATATGGTTACAAAGGGTACACAAAAACCCTATTAAAAAGATACTAAACTAACAAGGTTTTCATTAAATAAAATCTAAGATTCTTATTACAATGTATTTCATAAAATTTTAATCTTCTAATTATCCAAAATAATATATTCGGTGCTTCTGATACTAAAAAAAAACTTAACCGACGTCCCGATGAATAAAAAATTGTTGAAGAAAAAGGGATGGGATATTAAAACTTGAAAATATAAATCAATAAACTAAAATCTAACCTAACCTAACCGAATCTTGTGAAAAATTTATTTTTAAAATGAGATTATTTCATAAATAACTATGAAAACATAAATTAACAAAACTTCTCTCAAACCTAGTTCAGACAAACCTAACTATGGCTAACCTAACCTATCCCAACCAACCTTTTACAAACAAAACCTTGGCAAACCTAACATAATCAAACCTAACTTTATCAAACCTAACTGTACCAATTTCCTACGGAATTGATATGGCCCGGAGCAAACGGGTGGGTGGGAGGGGTTTTTTTTTCGGAATTTCCAGGACCTTTAAATGTCCGATCACGGCGTAAGTGGTGTCGTTGGCTTTGTCTTGTTGATTGCTACCTGAATAAGTAAAAATATCATGTACCATAAAACAAAAAAATCTGAAAAAACTTGAAAAAAATGTTTTTCTGTAAAAAAAAGTATGAATATACCCCGAGTATAATATATGGTTACAAAGGGTACACAAAAACCCTATTAAAAAGATACTAAACTAACAAGGTTTTCATTAAATAAAATCTAAGATTCTTATTACAATGTATTTCATAAAATTTTAATCTTCTAATTATCCAAAATAATATATTCGGTGCTTCTGATACTAAAAAAAAACTTAACCGACGTCCCGATGAATAAAAAATTGTTGAAGAAAAAGGGATGGGATATTAAAACTTGAAAATATAAATCAATAAACTAAAATCTAACCTAACCTAACCGAATCTTGTGAAAAATTTATTTTTAAAATGAGATTATTTCATAAATAACTATGAAAACATAAATTAACAAAACTTCTCTCAAACCTAGTTCAGACAAACCTAACTATGGCTAACCTAACCTATCCCAACCAACCTTTTACAAACAAAACCTTGGCAAACCTAACATAATCAAACCTAACTTTATCAAACCTAACTGTACCAATTTCCTACGGAATTGATATGGCCCGGAGCAAACGGGTGGGTGGGAGGGGTTTTTTTTTCGGAATTTCCAGGACCTTTAAATGTCCGATCACGGCGTAAGTGGTGTCGTTGGCTTTGTCTTGTTGATTGCTACCTGAATAAGTAAAAATATCATGTACCATAAAACAAAAAAATCTGAAAAAACTTGAAAAAAATGTTTTTCTGTAAAAAAAAGTATGAATATACCCCGAGTATAATATATGGTTACAAAGGGTACACAAAAACCCTATTAAAAAGATACTAAACTAACAAGGTTTTCATTAAATAAAATCTAAGATTCTTATTACAATGTATTTCATAAAATTTTAATCTTCTAATTATCCAAAATAATATATTCGGTGCTTCTGATACTAAAAAAAAACTTAACCGACGTCCCGATG
>CAJHUD010000055.1:0-27500 GCA_905146925.1 Autographa gamma | reverse complement strand
TATTTTCTTTGACACGTGATAATTTCGCTGTTTATCAGTGGATTGTTGCGATTTCTTCGTTGACCGACAGCTCAAGACGTCTGCTTTCGTTTGAGTATAATTTTGGCATCCCTAATTAAAAACAAATAGCTTTTTTAATATAAAAACTTCTAAAAATAGTCACATTTTAAAATTCAATTTTTTCAAAAACGGTTTAGTAAAAATTTCATTTGGTTATATTAGTTTGTAGGTCTCTTACAGACCTTCCTAAATATATAGCACACGTATTGCGTGTCTATATAGTTCTTCAAAATTTTTATATTTTAAAAACTTGTAAAAATATTCTAAAAATATCAGTTTTTCACGGTTTTTCAGGGAAATTTGTTCCCGGACCCCCAAAAATTTTCACGCCATTCGCTTGCAAACGTCCAGCCGAATCCAACGGTACCACTCCCGTGGCGCTCCGACTACCAGGAGCCGAGGAAGTTGCAAATTTGTGTTCCCGACCAAACTAACATCTCGTGGAGTGATACATAATCACTTGAAAATCCACCTAAGCCGGTCGAACAAACAGTTCACTCGAAAACAAAAATTTTTATTTGTGTGCGATTTTGAATATTATTTTTTGTAAACGTGTCCATTTTGACATTATTGTTGACTTTCGCGCCTATACACGCGAAAATAATTGATAATTTTCGTATTTTTACGAAAATAGTTGTTTGTATTGCTATATAGCTGTACCATATTTTCTTTGACACGTGATAATTTCGCTGTTTATCAGTGGATTGTTGCGATTTCTTCGTTGACCGACAGCTCAAGACGTCTGCTTTCGTTTGAGTATAATTTTGGCATCCCTAATTAAAAACAAATAGCTTTTTTAATATAAAAACTTCTAAAAATAGTCACATTTTAAAATTCAATTTTTGAAAAACGGTTTAGTAAAAATTTCATTTGGTTATATTAGTTTGTAGGTCTCTTACAGACCTTCCTAAATATATAGCACACGTATTGCGTGTCTATATAGTTCTTCAAAATTTTTATATTTTAAAAACTTGTAAAAATATTCTAAAAATATCAGTTTTTCACGGTTTTTCAGGGAAATTTGTTCCCGGACCCCCAAAAATTTTCACGCCATTCGCTTGCAAACGTCCAGCCGAATCCAACGGTACCACTCCCGTGGCGCTCCGACTACCAGGAGCCGAGGAAGTTGCAAATTTGTGTTCCCGACCAAACTAACATCTCGTGGAGTGATACATAATCACTTGAAAATCCACCTAAGCCGGTCGAACAAACAGTTCACTCGAAAACAAAAATTTTTATTTGTGTGCGATTTTGAATATTATTTTTTGTAAACGTGTCCATTTTGACATTATTGTTGACTTTCGCGCCTATACACGCGAAAATAATTGATAATTTTCGTATTTTTACGAAAATAGTTGTTTGTATTGCTATATAGCTGTACCATATTTTCTTTGACACGTGATAATTTCGCTGTTTATCAGTGGATTGTTGCGATTTCTTCGTTGACCGACAGCTCAAGACGTCTGCTTTCGTTTGAGTATAATTTTGGCATCCCTAATTAAAAACAAATAGCTTTTTTAATATAAAAACTTCTAAAAATAGTCACATTTTAAAATTCAATTTTTTCAAAAACGGTTTAGTAAAAATTTCATTTGGTTATATTAGTTTGTAGGTCTCTTACAGACCTTCCTAAATATATAGCACACGTATTGCGTGTCTATATAGTTCTTCAAAATTTTTATATTTTAAAAACTTGTAAAAATATTCTAAAAATATCAGTTTTTCACGGTTTTTCAGGGAAATTTGTTCCCGGACCCCCAAAAATTTTCACGCCATTCGCTTGCAAACGTCCAGCCGAATCCAACGGTACCACTCCCGTGGCGCTCCGACTACCAGGAGCCGAGGAAGTTGCAAATTTGTGTTCCCGACCAAACTAACATCTCGTGGAGTGATACATAATCACTTGAAAATCCACCCTAAGCCGGTCGAACAAACAGTTCACTCGAAAACAAAAATTTTTATTTGTGTGCGATTTTGAATATTATTTTTTGTAAACGTGTCCATTTTGACATTATTGTTGACTTTCGCGCCTATACACGCGAAAATAATTGATAATTTTCGTATTTTTACGAAAATAGTTGTTTGTATTGCTATATAGCTGTACCATATTTTCTTTGACACGTGATAATTTCGCTGTTTATCAGTGGATTGTTGCGATTTCTTCTTTGACCGACAGCTCAAGACGTCTGCTTTCGTTTGAGTATAATTTTGGCATCCCTAATTAAAAACAAATAGCTTTTTTAATATAAAAACTTCTAAAAATAGTCACATTTTAAAATTCAATTTTTTCAAAAACGGTTTAGTAAAAATTTCATTTGGTTATATTAGTTTGTAGGTCTCTTACAGACCTTCCTAAATATATAGCACACGTATTGCGTGTCTATATAGTTCTTCAAAATTTTTATATTTTAAAAACTTGTAAAAATATTCTAAAAATATCAGTTTTTCACGGTTTTTCAGGGAAATTTGTTCCCGGACCCCCAAAAATTTTCACGCCATTCGCTTGCAAACGTCCAGCCGAATCCAACGGTACCACTCCCGTGGCGCTCCGACTACCAGGAGCCGAGGAAGTTGCAAATTTGTGTTCCCGACCAAACTAACATCTCGTGGAGTGATACATAATCACTTGAAAATCCACCTAAGCCGGTCGAACAAACAGTTCACTCGAAAACAAAAATTTTTATTTGTGTGCGATTTTGAATATTATTTTTTGTAAACGTGTCCATTTTGACATTATTGTTGACTTTCGCGCCTATACACGCGAAAATAATTGATAATTTTCGTATTTTTACGAAAATAGTTGTTTGTATTGCTATATAGCTGTACCATATTTTCTTTGACACGTGATAATTTCGCTGTTTATCAGTGGATTGTTGCGATTTCTTCGTTGACCGACAGCTCAAGACGTCTGCTTTCGTTTGAGTATAATTTTGGCATCCCTAATTAAAAACAAATAGCTTTTTTAATATAAAAACTTCTAAAAATAGTCACATTTTAAAATTCAATTTTTTCAAAAACGGTTTAGTAAAAATTTCATTTGGTTATATTAGTTTGTAGGTCTCTTACAGACCTTCCTAAATATATAGCACACGTATTGCGTGTCTATATAGTTCTTCAAAATTTTTATATTTTAAAAACTTGTAAAAATATTCTAAAAATATCAGTTTTTCACGGTTTTTCAGGGAAATTTGTTCCCGGACCCCCAAAAATTTTCACGCCATTCGCTTGCAAACGTCCAGCCGAATCCAACGGTACCACTCCCGTGGCGCTCCGACTACCAGGAGCCGAGGAAATTACGAATTTCTGGCCCGCCCACCCACCCTTATTTCATTAGGCATATCGATTCCGGAGACTTTTTTCATAGACCTTTTTGTACCCCAATATCTTTGGGAGGCCATAGCTCCGGAATCGATAGAGCTAGAGGGCTGCGGTTTGTGGCGTTGATCGGGCACTGGACCACTCTGTATTCTCAATATAGTTCTGAGGCACTCGGCCCAGGAACTCTTATTTGACAGCTGTGCCTGTGCTGCAGGCCCCCAAATTCTTTAATATTTTGGTCGTTTTTGACGCTTTTTTCATTGCAAGAAGCGCTTATTCTAGAAAGCGACTTCATTTTTGAGCATCCGGAACCCTTTCGACGTTTCAACGCATCAGGCCATCATAAACAGCGAGTACTACCTAATAAAAACCAAAATATTCAGCACAATATTAAAATAATTTACTGTTTTCTACTTAATTTTAGCTCTACACTTTTATTTTACACTTTTACCACATATACAACTTTTACAAATTTTTACATCCTTTAATGAGTTTACAACTTATACAAATTTACAGATTATAAAAAGAAAAACCGGGTTGGGTTGGGTTAGAGTTGGTCCATCCCTATTCCCCATTAGCTTTTATCCCTCGAAAGCAAGATGTTTCGCACACCCGCCAAAAAATCTACTGAAGCATCTCCGCCAACCTCTCCCCCGAGACAAGCAACCAAAACCGATGCCTTTAAGACCCAGACGAAAGTCCGGAGGGACATGGGGGAGCGGGAGGCGGCCAAGATCCTCTTCCCGGAAGTGAGCCCAGCCGTAGTGGTGCAGCCTAGCAGGTTGCAGGAGGCGAGGGCATGGGTGACGAAGGCCAAAATCGCGTTGAATGCATCTCGCAACCTCAAAACCGATATAAAGGCCTCCGTCACCCAGGCCATCGATAGGCTGTACCAGCTTATTAAAGACGGCGAAGCTGGCAAGGCTGTGTGCTCCTCCTCACCGGTGATCAGTGACGCCGTAGTGGAGGAGCGCATATGCGAGCCGCAGCCCCGGGAAGAGCTCGCGGGCAAATTGGCGGGTGTTCAATCGGGGGTCTCCGAGTTGCTCTCCTCATTGGCCGAACACAGTAAGCTAATGAGAGAGAGCAATGAGCAAGCGGGACTGCTCAAGGAGGCCCTCCAGGCAAAAACTCAGTCCTTGGAGGTGCCCACGTACGCGAGTGTGGCGGCGAGCGCAAAGGGGCGCAAACGCCAGGAGCCTACTGCGCTGCACTCGATGGTGGTCACGTCCAGGGACGAGATGGACACAGGGGAGCAGGTCCTTGGGAGGATCCGGACAGCCCTCAACGCCAAAGTTGAGGGCCTACACGTCGACCGGGTCCGAAAGGCAAAAGACCGGAAAATCGTCGTCAGCTGTCGAACCGAAGAGGAGCGGAACAAGGTTAAGAACAAAATCGAGGAAGCAGATCAACAGCTAGAGGTCCTGATGGTCAAAAATCAGGACCCCCTCGTCACCCTCAGGGATGTCCTCACCTTCCATAAGGACGAGGACGTACTGGACTTCCTGAGGGTGCAAAACCGGAAATTGTTCCGTGACCTCCCAGCTGGCGACGACAGGGTGGAGATCCTTTTTAGGAAGAAGGCGCGAAACGAGCTCATGTGCCACATTGTTGCTAAGGTGTCCCCAGCTCTCTGGGGTAGGCTGGTGGAGGCGGCTGAGGTGTACGTAGACCTGCAGCTCATCCGAGTGGAGGACCAGTCTCCTCTGGTCCAATGCTCGATGTGCCTTGGATACGGGCACAGCAGACGCCTCTGCACGGAGACCGTAGAGAGATGTGGACACTGCAGCGGCCCTCACCACCGCAGCAACTGCGCGGAGAGGCTCGCCAACGCAACACCCATCTGTTGCAATTGCACTAAAGCCAGCCTGGAAGTGACGGGACACAGTGCATTCAGCATGGAATGTCCCGTCCGGCGCAGGTGGGATGCATTGGCTCGAGCCAAAACAGCGTATTGCTGAGGGCCGCCACGCGACACTAGTGGCAACATGTAGTGGCTGCTCAAAGGACCGAGAAACAGGCTCGGTGGGTCTATCCAACCCGGTGGAAAAACCTCGGAACAGCAACGACTGCGGAAAGCCAGGACGCAACGGCACAGATCTAAAACAAAACCTGCATGTCACAAATTCTGGCCAGTTTCATAAGAAACTGGTCAAATTAGTAAGGAAAAGGCGGACTTACCTGGCCGTTGCGATTCCCAATCGGCAAAATCCGAGGAGGACCTCTACCGGGCGAAGTGGACCCAACCGCATTTTTCGCTGCGCGCCCCTGCCGCTGGTGCAACATCGTCTCGAACACGCGAAATCTGAAAAGGAAAACAAGGTGAAATAAAATGGCATGGTGTATGCTACGCATCGCCAACATTTCTAAAGTAACTGGCAACCTACAGTAGATAATTATCGCAAGACTGATGAAGCACCACGGCAGGTGGAGTAACACCTGCCACAACTCCTTACCCTTCTTTAAATCTCCACCCTGCGAAAACGTCACGCCGCATCCCAAGGACTCTGACCCCCATGTCAGAGGGATGAAAGAATCCAAACCAAAAAAAAAAAAAAAAAAAAAAAAAAAAAAAAAAAAAAAAAAAAACCTAACCTAACCTAACCTAACCTAACCTAACCTAACCTAACCTAACCTAACCTAACCTAACCTAACCTAACCTAACCTAACCTAACCTAACCCGAAAACAAAAATTTTTATTTGTGTGCGATTTTGAATCTTATTTTTTGTAAACGTGTCCATTTTGACATTATTGTTGACTTTCGCGCCTATACACGCGAAAATAATTGATAATTTTCGTATTTTTACGAAAATAGTTGTTTGTATTGCTATATAGCGGTACCATATTTTCTTTGACACGTGATAATTTCGCTGTTTATCAGTGGATTGTTGCGATTTCTTCGTTGACCGACAGCTCAAGACGTCTGCTTTCGTTTGAGTATAATTTTGGCACCCTCACTTAAAAACAAATAGCTTTTATTATTAAAAAACTTCTAAAAATAGTAACTTTTTTCAATTTAATTTTTTCAAAAACGGTTTAGTAAAAATTTCATTTGGTTATATTAGTTTGTAGGTCTCTTACAGACCTTCCTAAATATATAGCACACGTTTTGTGTGTCTATATAGAACTTCAAAAATTTTCTACTTAAAAAACTTGTAAAAATATTATTAAAAAATCAGTTTTTCAGGGTTTTTCAGGGAAATTTGTTCCCGGACCCCTAAATTTTTTCACGCCATTCGCTTGCAAACGTCCAGCCGCATACAACGGTACCACTCACGTGGCGCTCCGACTACCAGGAGCCGAGGAAATTACGAATTTGTGTTCCCGACCAAACTAACATCTCGTGGAGTGATACATAATCACTTGAAAAACCACCTAAGCCGGTCGAACAAACAGTTCACTCGAAAACAAAAATTTTTATTTGTGTGCGATTTTGAATCTTATTTTTTGTAAACGTGTCCATTTTGACATTATTGTTGACTTTCGCGCCTATACACGCGAAAATAATTGATAATTTTCGTATTTTTACGAAAATAGTTGTTTGTATTGCTATATAGCGGTACCATATTTTCTTTGACACGTGATAATTTCGCTGTTTATCAGTGGATTGTTGCGATTTCTTCGTTGACCGACAGCTCAAGACGTCTGCTTTCGTTTGAGTATAATTTTGGCACCCTCACTTAAAAACAAATAGCTTTTATTATTAAAAAACTTCTAAAAATAGTAACTTTTTTCAATTTAATTTTTTCAAAAACGGTTTAGTCAAAATTTCATCTGGTTATTTTAGTTTGTAGGTCTCTTACAGACCTTCCTAAATATATAGCACACGTTTTGTGTGTCTATATAGAACTTCAAAAATTTTCTACTTAAAAAACTTGTAAAAATATTATTAAAAAATCAGTTTTTCAGGGTTTTTCAGGGAAATTTGTTCCCGGACCCCTAAATTTTTTCACGCCATTCGCTTGCAAACGTCCAGCCGCATACAACGGTACCACTCACGTGGCGCTCCGACTACCAGGAGCCGAGGAAATTACGAATTTGTGTTCCCGACCAAACTAACATCTCGTGGAGTGATACATAATCACTTGAAAAACCACCTAAGCCGGTCGAACAAACAGTTCACTCGAAAACAAAAATTTTTATTTGTGTGCGATTTTGAATCTTATTTTTTGTAAACGTGTCCATTTTGACATTATTGTTGACTTTCGCGCCTATACACGCGAAAATAATTGATAATTTTCGTATTTTTACGAAAATAGTTGTTTGTATTGCTATATAGCGGTACCATATTTTCTTTGACACGTGATAATTTCGCTGTTTATCAGTGGATTGTTGCGATTTCTTCGTTGACCGACAGCTCAAGACGTCTGCTTTCGTTTGAGTATAATTTTGGCACCCTCACTTAAAAACAAATAGCTTTTATTATTAAAAAACTTCTAAAAATAGTAACTTTTTTCAATTTAATTTTTTCAAAAACGGTTTAGTCAAAATTTCATCTGGTTATTTTAGTTTGTAGGTCTCTTACAGACCTTCCTAAATATATAGCACACGTTTTGTGTGTCTATATAGAACTTCAAAAATTTTCTACTTAAAAAACTTGTAAAAATATTATTAAAAAATCAGTTTTTCAGGGTTTTTCAGGGAAATTTGTTCCCGGACCCCTAAATTTTTTCACGCCATTCGCTTGCAAACGTCCAGCCGCATACAACGGTACCACTCACGTGGCGCTCCGACTACCAGGAGCCGAGGAAATTACGAATTTGTGTTCCCGACCAAACTAACATCTCGTGGAGTGATACATAATCACTTGAAAAACCACCTAAGCCGGTCGAACAAACAGTTCACTCGAAAACAAAAATTTTTATTTGTGTGCGATTTTGAATCTTATTTTTTGTAAACGTGTCCATTTTGACATTATTGTTGACTTTCGCGCCTATACACGCGAAAATAATTGATAATTTTCGTATTTTTACGAAAATAGTTGTTTGTATTGCTATATAGCGGTACCATATTTTCTTTGACACGTGATAATTTCGCTGTTTATCAGTGGATTGTTGCGATTTCTTCGTTGACCGACAGCTCAAGACGTCTGCTTTCGTTTGAGTATAATTTTGGCACCCTCACTTAAAAACAAATAGCTTTTATTATTAAAAAACTTCTAAAAATAGTAACTTTTTTCAATTTAATTTTTTCAAAAACGGTTTAGTCAAAATTTCATCTGGTTATTTTAGTTTGTAGGTCTCTTACAGACCTTCCTAAATATATAGCACACGTTTTGTGTGTCTATATAGAACTTCAAAAATTTTCTACTTAAAAAACTTGTAAAAATATTATTAAAAAATCAGTTTTTCAGGGTTTTTCAGGGAAATTTGTTCCCGGACCCCTAAATTTTTTCACGCCATTCGCTTGCAAACGTCCAGCCGCATACAACGGTACCACTCACGTGGCGCTCCGACTACCAGGAGCCGAGGAAATTACGAATTTGTGTTCCCGACCAAACTAACATCTCGTGGAGTGATACATAATCACTTGAAAAACCACCTAAGCCGGTCGAACAAACAGTTCACTCGAAAACAAAAATTTTTATTTGTGTGCGATTTTGAATCTTATTTTTTGTAAACGTGTCCATTTTGACATTATTGTTGACTTTCGCGCCTATACACGCGAAAATAATTGATAATTTTCGTATTTTTACGAAAATAGTTGTTTGTATTGCTATATAGCGGTACCATATTTTCTTTGACACGTGATAATTTCGCTGTTTATCAGTGGATTGTTGCGATTTCTTCGTTGACCGACAGCTCAAGACGTCTGCTTTCGTTTGAGTATAATTTTGGCACCCTCACTTAAAAACAAATAGCTTTTATTATTAAAAAACTTCTAAAAATAGTAACTTTTTTCAATTTAATTTTTTCAAAAACGGTTTAGTCAAAATTTCATCTGGTTATTTTAGTTTGTAGGTCTCTTACAGACCTTCCTAAATATATAGCACACGTTTTGTGTGTCTATATAGAACTTCAAAAATTTTCTACTTAAAAAACTTGTAAAAATATTATTAAAAAATCAGTTTTTCAGGGTTTTTCAGGGAAATTTGTTCCCGGACCCCTAAATTTTTTCACGCCATTCGCTTGCAAACGTCCAGCCGCATACAACGGTACCACTCACGTGGCGCTCCGACTACCAGGAGCCGAGGAAATTACGAATTTCTGGCCCGCCCACCCACCCTTATTTCATTAGGCATATCGATTCCGGAGACTTTTTCCATATACCTTTTTATACCCCAATATCTTTGGGAGGCCATATCTCCGGAATCGGTAGTGCTAGGGGTCTGCGGTTTGTGGCGTTGAACGGGCGATAGACCGCTCTGCACTTCAATACTGGTTCTGAGGCACTCGGCCCAGAAACTATTATTTGGCACTTGTGCCTGTGCTACAGGCCCTCAAAAATTTACCTTTTTAGGTCGTTTTAGACGCTTTTTGCATCGCAAGAAGCGCATATTCTTGCAAGCGACCGCATTTTGGAACGCTCTAGTCGCCCCATCGACGGCCAAACGCGTTTGCGCCTTGAATTTATAAACAGCGCCCACTGCAAAATAAATCGCAACACAATTTTAAAATATTCTGCAGTTTCTTTTATATTATTTTATTTTTACACTTTTATTTTACATTTTACAATTATACAACTTTTACAGATTTATACAAAATAACTGAATTTACAACTTCTACAAACTTACCACTTAAATATTCCCAGGTTGGGTTAGTGTTGGTTAGGGAAAGCCCCGAAGCACCACCCTCCCTTCAAGATGTTCCGCACCCCTGCAAAGAAGATATCTGCTACATCATCGCCAACCTCTCCCCCAAGACAAACGATAAAACCCGACACCTTCACCACCCAGACGAAAGTCCGGAGAAACATGGGGGAGCAGGATACGGCAAAAGTCCTCTTCCCAGAGGAGAACCCGGCTCCGGCGGTACAGCCCAACAGGCTACAGCAGGCGAGGGCATGGGTGACGAAAGCCAAAATGGCTCTTAATGCGTCCCGCAACCTGAAGTCCGACATAAAGGCTTCCGTCATCCAGGCCATCGATAGGCTTTATCAAATAATAAAAGAGGCCGAAGCCGGTAAACCTGGAAGACCCGAGTGCTCGTCCCCGCAGGCGCCTAGCAGCGCGGACGTGGAGGAGCAAGCGGTTATTCCACGGCCTCGGGAAGAGGAACCAGCAGCAAATCATGCAGTAGGAAATGCCCAGGTCTCGCAGTTGCTCTCCTCATTGTCTGAACATAGTCAGCTAATGAGGGAGAGCAACGAGAGAGCGGATAAATTGAGGGAGGCCCTCGCGGAAAAGAGGGAGTCCCTGGAGGTGCCTACGTACGCGAGTGTGGCGGCAATTGCAAAGGGGCGTAAACGCCCGGAGCCCACAGCGCTGCACTCGGTCGTGGTCACATCCAGGGATGAGATGGAAACCGGGGAGGAGGTTATGGGCCGGATTAGGACGGCAATAAACGCAAAGGCGGGGAACATTAACATAGACCGGATCCGTAAGGCCAAAGACCGGAAGATTGTCATCGGCTGTAGAAGTGAAGAGGAGCGGGACAAGGTCCAATCTCGAATTGAGGCAGCAGACGACCAGCTCGAGGTCCTGGTCGTTAAAAACCAGGACCCCCTCATCATCCTCAGGGACGTCCTTGGATCGCATAAGGACGAGGAAATCCTGGAGTTCCTGAGGATGCAAAACGGGAGCCTGTTCCGCGACCTGCCAGCCGGTGACGATCGGGCCGTAGTCAGATTCCGGAAGAGGGCCAAAAGCAGTATCTTGTGCCACGTGGTCCTCCAAGTCTCCCCGTACCTTTGGCGTAGGTTTCTTGAGGCGTCTGAGGTGTACCTCGACCTCCAGCTCATTAAAGCGGAGGACCAGTCGCCACTGGTCCAATGCTCAATGTGTCTGGGGTACGGACACAGCAGGCGCCTCTGCACTGAAAAGGTGGAAAAGTGTGGGTACTGCGGTGGCCCTCACCAGCGGAGAGAATGCGCAGAAAAGCTCGCCAACGCGCAACCCACTTGCTGTAATTGCACAAACGCCAAAATGGAGGCGACGGGGCACTATGCTTTCAGCATGGACTGCCCCGTCCGGCGCAAGTGGGACGCGCTGGCTAGAGCAAAGACTGCTTACTGCTGAGGGCCACCGCGAAAAAAGCGCATCAAGGAACTCCGGCGGATGCGGAGCAACATCGTGTCAAAGCCGTGACTGCACGGTGTATAAAATAAAAGAGCGGAAAACTAATTGGGTTTGGTTTTATACAAAACCAACAAAATTAATAATGCTACCAAACTCACCGTGCTTTTGCGGCTCGATAAATCTTGGGCACAAAAAACTCGGAGCGTCTCCGCAAGAGAGCAACGCCATGAAATCCCCGCCCACAAAATGGAGCAGCATCCAGAAGGCAGTGGAGTACTCCCCATACACAACAGCACCTGCAAAAAACAAAACAAAAATAAGAAAACACCTAAACATGCTCAAAGAAGGTACTAAAACAGTTAATAAATAGCAGAGTGATGGTGAACATCACCTCATTTATTCTTCAGCAAAACTGTGTGATTAATCGAAAGCATATAAAAAGCGCAATTATAGTAAAAGGTGTTGAAGTGGGTGTCTCCATAAGAAGAACCTGCCCTAGCCCCTAACCTCCCAAAAAATATTTTTTAAAACCGCAGCAATGATAAAAACGTACCTAAGGACTCTAATCATGTTAGAGGGATGAATAGCAAGAACCCTTAAGAAAAAAAAAAAAAAAAAAAAAAAAACCTAACCTAACCTAACCTAACCTAACCTAACCTAACCTAACCTAACCTAACCTAACCTAACCTAACCTAACCTAACCTAACCTAACCTAACCTAACCTAACCTAACCTAACCTAACCTAACCTAACCTAACCTAACCTAACCTAACCTAACCTAACCTAACCTAACCTAACCTAACCTAACCTAACCTAACCTAACCTAACCTAACCTAACCTAACCTAACCTAACCTAACCTAACCTAACCTAACCTAACCTAACCTAACCTAACCTAACCTAACCTAACCTAACCTAACCTAACCTAACCTAACCTAACCTAACCTAACCTAACCTAACCTAACCTAACCTAACCTAACCTAACCTAACCTAACCTAACCTTTTTTTTTTTTTTTTTTTTTTTTTTTTTTTTTTTTTCGGGGGGAAATCCTCATGGACTTCCTCCGCCTGGGGAGAGGCGGAGGGGCATGCCGGACTCTTACCGGCTAAAACCCCCCGGTGTCTCCTCCTCGCACGTGCACGTGGGG
Source organism: Autographa gamma (assembly GCA_905146925.1). Lineage (NCBI taxonomy): Eukaryota > Metazoa > Arthropoda > Insecta > Lepidoptera > Noctuidae > Autographa > Autographa gamma. The sequence goes on along the minus strand of CAJHUD010000055.1, from coordinate 14,800 downwards.
CCGCGGGAATCCAAATTCTTCCGCAGCCCCACGCTGGTGCTGGCCCGGTTGTCCGGGCCTCATCTCGTGCACGGGGTAGTGAGGTGTAAGACTACCCCGTGCTCCGCCTCGGAGGCGCGCGCCGACACCCGCGCGCGCCTACGCCTCGGGTCCAGCGGTTAGGGGGCGGGGACTTCCCCAAGTCCCTCGCCCCTGGACCCATTCATGGGGGGCGGAAAAGGGCGTTGTCCGCCCTTCTCCTGCGCCCGGTGCGCCTTCTGCGGCCGGGGAAGAGAGACGAGATCTCCCTCTCCCGTTCCGCAGTCTCCTTCTGCGACATCACGTCCTCGCAGAAGGACACCACCGCGTCCCACGACTCTGCGCTACCGACCATACTCTGCACTACGGCCGGCAGCGACAGATCGCCTCCTACTTCATTTGTGAGGACACGGCGCTGCTCCTCCCAAGCTACACACTCAGAGAGCGTGTGTTGCGCCGTGTCCTCCCCGCAATGGACGCAGTGGTGGCACCGAGCGTCCGGCTCCCTGCCCATGCGACACAGGTACTTGCCGAAGCACCCATGCCCCGACAGCACCTGCGTCACCCTAAACGACAGGGAACCGTGCCTTCTCCAACCTAACCTAACCTAACCTAACCTAACCTAACCCGAAAACAAAATTTTTTATTTGTGTGCGATTTTGAATATTATTTTTTGTAAACGTGTCCATTTTGACATTATTGTTGACTTTCGCGCCTATACACGCGAAAATAATTGATAATTTTCGTATTTTTACGAAAATAGTTGTTTGTATTGCTATATAGCTGTACCATATTTTCTTTGACACGTGATAATTTCGCTGTTTATCAGTGGATTGTTGCGATTTCTTCGTTGACCGACAGCTCAAGACGTCTGCTTTCGTTTGAGTATAATTTTGGCATCCCCACCTAAAAACAAATAGCTTTTATTATTAAAAAACTTCTAAAAATAGTAACTTTTTTCAATTTAATTTTTTCAAAAACGGTTTAGTCAAAATTTCATCTGGTTATTTTAGTTTGTAGGTCTCTTACAGACCTTCCTAAATATATAGTACACGTATAGCGTGTTTATATAGATCTTCAAAAATTTTTTATTTTAAAAACTTGTAAAAATATTATTAAAAAATCAGTTTTTCACGGTTTTTCAGGGAAATTTGTTCCCGGACCCCTAAATTTTTTAACGCCATTCGCTTGCAAACGTCTAGCCGCATACAACGGTACCACTCACGTGGCGCTCCGACTACCAGGAGCCGAGGAAATTGCAAATTTGTGTTCCCGACCAAACTAACATCTCGTGGAGTGATACATAATCACTTGAAAATCCACCTAAGCCGGTCGAACAAACAGTTCACTCGAAAACAAAATTTTTTATTTGTGTGCGATTTTGAATATTATTTTTTGTAAACGTGTCCATTTTGACATTATTGTTGACTTTCGCGCCTATACACGCGAAAATAATTGATAATTTTCGTATTTTTACGAAAATAGTTGTTTGTATTGCTATATAGCTGTACCATATTTTCTTTGACACGTGATAATTTCGCTGTTTATCAGTGGATTGTTGCGATTTCTTCGTTGACCGACAGCTCAAGACGTCTGCTTTCGTTTGAGTATAATTTTGGCATCCCCACTTAAAAACAAATAGCTTTTATTATCAAAAAACTTCAAAAAATAGTAACATTTTAAAATTCAATTTTTTCAAAAACGGTTTAGTAAAAATTTCATTTGGTTATATTAGTTTGTAGGTCTCTTACAGACCTTCCTAAATATATAGCACACGTTTTGTGTGTCTATATAGAACTTCAAAATTTTTCTACTTAAAAAACTTGTAAAAATATTATTAAAAAACCAGTTTTTCCCGGTTTTTCAGGGAAATTTGTTCCCGGACCCCTAAATTTTTTCACGCCATTCGCTTGCAAACGTCCAGCCGCATACAACGGTACCACTCACGTGGCGCTCCGACTACCAGGAGCCGAGGAAATTGCAAATTTGTGTTCCCGACCAAACTAACATCTCGTGGAGTGATACATAATCACTTGAAAATCCACCTAAGCCGGTCGAACAAACAGTTCACTCGAAAACAAAATTTTTTATTTGTGTGCGATTTTGAATATTATTTTTTGTAAACGTGTCCATTTTGACATTATTGTTGACTTTCGCGCCTATACACGCGAAAATAATTGATAATTTTCGTATTTTTACGAAAATAGTTGTTTGTATTGCTATATAGCTGTACCATATTTTCTTTGACACGTGATAATTTCGCTGTTTATCAGTGGATTGTTGCGATTTCTTCGTTGACCGACAGCTCAAGACGTCTGCTTTCGTTTGAGTATAATTTTGGCATCCCCACCTAAAAACAAATAGCTTTTATTATTAAAAAACTTCTAAAAATAGTAACTTTTTTCAATTTAATTTTTTCAAAAACGGTTTAGTCAAAATTTCATCTGGTTATTTTAGTTTGTAGGTCTCTTACAGACCTTCCTAAATATATAGTACACGTATAGCGTGTTTATATAGATCTTCAAAAATTTTTTATTTTAAAAACTTGTAAAAATATTATTAAAAAATCAGTTTTTCACGGTTTTTCAGGGAAATTTGTTCCCGGACCCCTAAATTTTTTAACGCCATTCGCTTGCAAACGTCCAGCCGCATACAACGGTACCACTCACGTGGCGCTCCGACTACCAGGAGCCGAGGAAATTGCAAATTTGTGTTCCCGACCAAACTAACATCTCGTGGAGTGATACATAATCACTTGAAAATCCACCTAAGCCGGTCGAACAAACAGTTCACTCGAAAACAAAATTTTTTATTTGTGTGCGATTTTGAATATTATTTTTTGTAAACGTGTCCATTTTGACATTATTGTTGACTTTCGCGCCTATACACGCGAAAATAATTGATAATTTTCGTATTTTTACGAAAATAGTTGTTTGTATTGCTATATAGCTGTACCATATTTTCTTTGTGTAGCGGGTTATCTTCCAATCAAACTACAATACTTGATTTCGTCACACACTATATTAATTAAATAATTACACCACACAATTAGAAACTTAACTACTTTCTTAATAACAATATATTCTTAACACACTAAACTCCAAAGGAGAGAGAACAGTACAAGTTGGCTACTGCCGCCAGAATGAGTCCACCATCGCCCGACCCCATTAACGTCACCTTCCCTAGAAAATATCAACTACCGACATCGTGCTGCTTGTGTAAACTCGCGAATAATCAAATCAAACACTTTTAATATCATTATTTCCTATTACACAATTAATTTTAGATTGAAAATGCATGAAAGCTTACACTCGACCATCCTGATGACGTGTATGACCCCATACACGCCTCTGTTGTAAACTTACACTCGGTTGGTTGACTCATTCTGTATGAAACATTATATACAATACTGCTTATGATAAAATTATTGATGTATACATGTTCTTAAATCAATTTGTCTAAAGAGAATAGAAAAAATCACAAAGTCTTATAAATTGTAAATGTTTTCCTGTTACTTAATATAAAGCGAGTAGGTTACAATAAAAAGTAAAAGCACTGAACCTCATATTCAACATATAAATCTTCTGTACTAACTACAACACATTACTGCAAGAAATGAGGTATTTAACCTAGTATACAATTTAATCTTTTTAAATATTTATTTATACATAATAACAATCTCGAATCCCTTCTAAAGAATTTATTTATTAGAACTAGTTACAACTTGTCAAGTAACGAACCCATCCATTCTCGTTCATGACCTCTGAACCAATCCAAAATCATAACCATATCAAGTAGCGAACCCATCCATTCTCGCTCTTGATCATGATTAATCAATCCAACATAACAACCATATTTAGTTGCGAACCCATAAAGTTTCGCTCATGACTTCTCAACCAAACCAAGATCATAACCATATCATATCAAGTAGCGAACCCATCCATTCTCGCTCTTGATCATGATTAATCAATCCAACATAAATAACCATATCAAGTTGCGAACCCATCCATTCTCGCACTTGATCTGAAACAATTCATAAACTTTTATGCAGTAAAATCATTTGCTAATTCTTAAAATAGTAAAAACGAACAATAAATTGTTTGTAACAGCTCTATTAGAGTCCCCCTATTCTAGCGTATCATCGTCACTTTTATCATCCATAGCCTCAGTATCATGGCTGCTATCATCAAGTTCTAAGGAAACTAGGTGGATCCAAGGCTGCATTCGATCTGAAGCAACAGTGGTCTTACGTTTATTTCTCATTCCCTCAAACCCGGGTATAGGAGCAACTCTATACCGGTCATTCCCCAACACTTTTACAACTTTAAACGGGCCTTCATAAGTAGGCAGGAGCTTAGTACTTTTGCCATCATTCTGAAACGCTGTTTTAGCTATCTTTACCAGATCTCCCTTATTATACGCCCGTGCTGGTCTACGTCCCTTGTCATAGTAAAGTTTTTGTTTCTCTTGCTCCCTATCAATCCTATTCTTTACTTCCTCTCTTACAGATGACAGATCACAATGTTCCTGGTTTATCTCTGTTACTTCATTAAGAACTGGGTTTCTCTCACTACTTATATTTGTCCCAAACATAACCTCAGCTGGTGCCCTTCCTATCGTTTTCTGAATGGTGTTATTAAGGCCCCATTGGATTCGTCCTAATTTACTATCCCACTCTTTCTCATTGTCGTTTAAATTTTGTGCTGTCAGGGAGTCTAGTATAGTGCGATTATACCTCTCGACCTGTCCGTTAGATCGAGGGCTAGCCACAGCGTTTAAAATATGCCTGATACCCCTGCCTAAGCAGAACCTTTTGAAGGCGTGCGAGGTAAAACAACTACCACGGTCACTCACTAACCTATCAGGGGACCTAAAAGTATCGAATATATCCTCTAATGTTTTTATCACGTTTATAGTTTTGGTATTTCGGACTGCTTTTATAAACACAAATTTTGTAAAGGAGTCTATAACAACTAATATATGGGTATTACCCCTCTTAGATCTCACAAAAGGCCCGAGGTGGTCAATATGCAAAGTGTGAAACGGAATATCAACTTTATTAATAGGATGTAACAATCCTTCACGTGTGGTTGCGGCTTTCTTCGCGTACGCACATTCAATACATGAGCCTACGTACTTTTTTATGAAACGCGACATCTTCGAAAACCAATAGCGATTTTTTATACGGTCTAACGTTTTTTCATAACCAACATGCCCAATATCATCATGGTTCATTTTGCATACCTGCCACCTCGCGCCTTTAGGAACCACCCATCTGACCTTGGTTTTATCCCCGTCCAAACATTTGTATAATTTATTGTCCTGAATCATATAGTTTTCTTTAATATATTCAAGCCCTTTCGAGTCTAAGTCACTGTTAATTATGTCACGTATCCTTACTAATTCGGTATCACCTAATTGAAGAGTAAGTAACCAGTCTTCGTCACTAATTGATAATATGCAAGGATACTGATCAGAGTTTTGCGTAGTTATTTGGTTTATCGGATTCCTAGATAGCGCATCTGCATGTGCCATTTTTGTACCAGCCCTATACTCAACTGTACAGTCGAATTCTTGTAACGCGAGCCACCATCTTGCTATGCGGGGTATGAGATCACGTTTCTGAAACGTTGAACGAAGAGCACTACAATCGGTGATGATTTTAAAATCTTTACCGAGTAGAAAAACTCTGAACTTATTGAGGGAACAGACCACAGCAAGGGTTTCGAGCTCATATGAGTGAAAGTTTTTCTCTTCTGGAGTTGTTTGACGACTGTAGAAAGCGACTGGTTTAAATGAGTCACCGCCCTGTGGTCGTTGCAACAAAATCGCACCTATACCAATTTTGCTTGCGTCTGTATGGAGTTCGGTTTCTGCAAAGCGGTCGTAAATAGCAAGAACCGGTCTACTCACTAATTTATTTTTCAGATTTTTAAAAGCCTCTTCCTGATCTGCTACCCATTCCCACCTAACGTCCTTTTTTAATAACTTTGTGAGAGGGGAAGCCAATTCTGCAAAGCCACGGATAAACTTTCTGAAATAGCTGACCAACCCTAAAAATTGACGAACAGCATGGACGTTCTGGGGACGAGGGAAATCGGTTACGCATCGGATTTTTGCCTCGCATGGCCGCATCCCTGATGAACTGATTTCGTACCCCAAATAATCAATCTTATTTTGTAGGAAGCTACACTTGGACAAATTCAATTTAAGCTTAGCATTATCGAGAAGCTGCAATACTTCTTCGAGTCTCGTCAGTGCTTCATCCGGATCCTTTCCATAGATCAACAAATCATCGATATATACAGTTGCCCTATCGAACCTCGCCGGCCCCAGGATGCGGTTCATCATTCGTTGGAACACAGCCGGCGCGTTTGCCAAGCCGAACGGAACACGATTGAATTCATATTGTCCGTCCGGCGTGACAAACGCCGTCAGATACCTATGCTGTTCGGCGATTGGCACTTGATAATAGCCCGACATTAAATCAAGGGTGATGAACCACGCCTGGCCAGACAAGCGCGATATTTCGTCCTCAATTATAGGCATTGGGTATCGTTCTTTAATTGTGATTGAGTTAAGCATTCTATAATCGATGCACATACGAACTTTACCGTCCCTTTTCTTAACTAAAAGAATAGGGCTGGCGTAATTCGATACAGACTCCCTAATTATTCCCGCTTCCAACATTTCGTCTACCATACCACGAACTTTATCACGTTCATGGTGCGATAGTCGATATGGTCTATAGACGACCGGATGATCGCTTTTCAGTTCGATCTTCATCTCCGCGACATCGGTACACCCTAATTCTGCCAAATTGAAAGCGAAACAGTGTTCATAACGCTGGAGCATATTTACAAGTCTAGCCTTATCTTGTTCTGACGCTGACTCGCCACATTTTACTTGATGTTCTCCAATTTTTTTGACATAAGAAGGTTCTGCACCAATAGCAGGATCGGATGAAGACTCTATTCTATTGACAATAACTACCCTTTCGGCTCGAGAGAATACATTATCCTTCTGAAGGGAACAAGGAACTGAGCAAGGTGTAATTGTGACATTCAGAAGGCCATTCCTAACTCTATAAACACCACCAAGCACTACAAACTGCTCATTGGGTCTCCCTATTATTTTCGTGTCTAATAAGACGTTTCCACTAAACATAGATTCAGTGGCAGCCCTAACACATGCCATGCCATACAAATTACTATGCCCCAGTAGTCGAACTCGCTCACGACGTCCTACCTCATCACTTTGACAATAAGACGGTACTTCAGAACTGACATCGAGGAACTGCAACTTAGTTGCATCCTTGAAGACCACAATGTGAGGCTGTTCCGAATAAGTTTGGCCAATAAGCATCGGTTTATCCAGCAGACTGTCCTCAACTACCTTGCACACTACCACTGCAACTACGCCATCTATTGCTAGGTTTAGTGACACTGATCCTAAGGCCTGGACTAATCCATTACCAAATCCTTTCATTATTGAGGAAACACCGTCATGCGCGACTCCCAACCTATTAATATTAGTTTCTCGTATTAGGGTAACTTCACTACCGAAATCAACGAATGCTTCCAAAACTACACCATCGATAAGGACATGTTTTATATATTTATCGCTTGGATTTGAACTCGATATGCACATTGTTTTTGTCACGGTATTAGGGTTGGTAGATTGGTTTCCAGGTCTCGCTCGACAATTTTCAGTTTTGTGTCCTACTTGGCTGCAATTGTCGCATTTTAATAACGGCTTCGGGCACTTAAGATAAGGGTGCCCTTTTTCTCTACAGTTATAGCAAAACAATAAATTATTGACGCCAAACCGGGGGTTCGTTTTATTATGCTGACTGGTATTTATATTAGCACTATCAGTATTTTTATTTCTGAACGAAAACTGAGAGTATTCTTTGTTACTGAGCAAAAACTGTAAGAGTTGATCCGGCTCTGAGCATCGTAAAGCTAATGCACTGGACTTTGCTGTCCTATCTGTGAGACCATGGATGATACAGTCAACGGCGCGTTTTCCCATTATTTCACATTGGTTCAATAGAGCAAGTTTTTCATAAAAATAATTCTCGATTGGTTCATTAAACCGGCTCTTCCGTCTTAGCATATCCTCCAAGGACTGGCCATAATTTTGCTCACACGGAAAAGCCTTGAGCAGTTTCTCTTGCCACTCTACCCACGAGAAAAGTATTGTGTTCAAACTCTGGTACCACGTTTTGGCCAGTCCTTGCAGTTTTTGCATGGAAAAATGGATAGTAGTCTTTTCGTCCCAGCCGTAGACAGAAGCACATTCGTTAACTTTCTTGAGCCATACGTCCATGCGTTGATTTTTGGTGGAGGGATCGAATTCTGGTAAAATATTCTTATAATCGAGTTTATTGCTAGAATGTATATTCTGTTCTAACGGCTGTGGCGACGGTTTACTTTTCAAAGTTTGTATTATCTTACAAATATCTCTAGTTGAAAAAGAAGGGCTACATGACCTTGAACGGCGTCCGGCGCTCGCGTCTCGGCTCCGCTCTCCTCGTTGTTTGCTGCAACCAGCGCCCGAAGCTCGGCCAGACGACCGCTGCAGCTGCTCACTACGTCTCGTCCGAGATTCTGCGTCACGCTTCTTTTGGAGCTCTTGCTCCAGACGGTGAAGCCGCTCCCGCTCGCGCTCCACTTCTTTCTCCCGCTTGAGCAAGGATCTGTTGCGGCTGCGACGGTGCCCACTGAATCGGCTACGGCTGCGTGAGCGCCTTGCAGAACTATGCTCACGATTAGGCGTCACCAGCCGTCGGCGATCCTCTACTCGTTCTTCAGATCCATCCATCTTTTCTGAAACTCGTAGACATTCAATGTTATCTCATTGTTTATGTTATGCAAACTATATACAGGTTAATAATAATTGTGAAAATGAATAAATATGATGTATTATAAAATGTATACCTACTGATAGCAGGTACCCTAATTCATAATTATTATTTTTTTTCTAATACCCCACGATATCATTTCATCATTAAAAACTTGCCCTGGAATACTTACTACAATCATTCAGAGAATGATACATACCCTCACTACACCTAAGCTTCTAAGAACGTATCATAACGTATTTCAAACATTCTTAACAGTTTACCCGCGATCATCAGAGATGAATGTGATAAAAGCAAATTTAAATATAAACTTAAAAGAATTTATTAGTTTCCCTACCATAACAACGATAAGCACAATATAACTAGTTATGTCCAATTTAATGTTTTAATATATAAAATATGTTATATTATATTAAATAGGTATGTATTACACAATTATGTTAAACATAAAAAATATTCAGACTGTTTAAAATTGATCTCACAGTCAAACAGTTTGTACTGTTTTGTGGGACACTATTAGTTCTTAAGAATACCATGCACCTATGTAACTAAATAAATAAATAATAATAACTCCATACTATAGAAGCTGGCCTATAGCAATTAACCGGTCCGTTACTTGAGGGTTTCTTATGAGAGAAACTGGTATAAGTTTGTCCAACTTAGGAGTCGAACCCTGGACTTACACTCTTAAGTTGAGCTTGCAAACATGAAGATAACTAGGTAGTCATCAACATAATACTAAGAATTTCGTACATGCATAAAAGTAAAACAAAGATTCTTATCCAAAATAAAATATGTTTATGTGGTAGGTACCTACGTTCATTTCTTACAGACGCGGCGACATTTGTTCTTTTAACTTACAAGAAGTTAACCAAAAGCTGCCTAATTTGATATTACAGGGTCAATAATATACCTGTACTTAATGTATTAACAATTTCATATTCACTTAATGAATAACTAGAAGAAATAAAATTTCAAAGAATTGAAACTACCTTCTAGGCTAGTAATTTTTAACAATTGCTATTGCATCATCATTTACATCTAGATGAATATTATTAAGTTAAATATCTTTTACTTACGCAGTTTACGCCGGTAATCCCACTTCTGAATTGTAGCGGGTTATCTTCCAATCAAACTACAATACTTGATTTCGTCACACACTATATTAATTAAATAATTACACCACACAATTAGAAACTTAACTACTTTCTTAATAACAATATATTCTTAACACACTAAACTCCAAAGGAGAGAGAACAGTACAAGTTGGCTACTGCCGCCAGAATGAGTCCACCATCGCCCGACCCCATTAACGTCACCTTCCCTAGAAAATATCAACTACCGACATCGTGCTGCTTGTGTAAACTCGCGAATAATCAAATCAAACACTTTTAATATCATTATTTCCTATTACACAATTAATTTTAGATTGAAAATGCATGAAAGCTTACATTTGACACGTGATAATTTCGCTGTTTATCAGTGGATTGTTGCGATTTCTTCGTTGACCGACAGCTCAAGACGTCTGCTTTCGTTTGAGTATAATTTTGGCATCCCCACCTAAAAACAAATAGCTTTTATTATTAAAAAACTTCTAAAAATAGTAACTTTTTTCAATTTAATTTTTTCAAAAACGGTTTAGTCAAAATTTCATCTGGTTATTTTAGTTTGTAGGTCTCTTACAGACCTTCCTAAATATATAGTACACGTATAGCGTGTTTATATAGATCTTCAAAAATTTTTTATTTTAAAAACTTGTAAAAATATTATTAAAAAATCAGTTTTTCACGGTTTTTCAGGGAAATTTGTTCCCGGACCCCTAAATTTTTTAACGCCATTCGCTTGCAAACGTCCAGCCGCATACAACGGTACCACTCACGTGGCGCTCCGACTACCAGGAGCCGAGGAAATTGCAAATTTGTGTTCCCGACCAAACTAACATCTCGTGGAGTGATACATAATCACTTGAAAATCCACCTAAGCCGGTCGAACAAACAGTTCACTCGAAAACAAAATTTTTTATTTGTGTGCGATTTTGAATATTATTTTTTGTAAACGTGTCCATTTTGACATTATTGTTGACTTTCGCGCCTATACACGCGAAAATAATTGATAATTTTCGTATTTTTACGAAAATAGTTGTTTGTATTGCTATATAGCTGTACCATATTTTCTTTGACACGTGATAATTTCGCTGTTTATCAGTGGATTGTTGCGATTTCTTCGTTGACCGACAGCTCAAGACGTCTGCTTTCGTTTGAGTATAATTTTGGCATCCCCACCTAAAAACAAATAGCTTTTATTATTAAAAAACTTCTAAAAATAGTAACTTTTTTCAATTTAATTTTTTCAAAAACGGTTTAGTCAAAATTTCATCTGGTTATTTTAGTTTGTAGGTCTCTTACAGACCTTCCTAAATATATAGTACACGTATAGCGTGTTTATATAGATCTTCAAAAATTTTTTATTTTAAAAACTTGTAAAAATATTATTAAAAAATCAGTTTTTCACGGTTTTTCAGGGAAATTTGTTCCCGGACCCCTAAATTTTTTAACGCCATTCGCTTGCAAACGTCCAGCCGCATACAACGGTACCACTCACGTGGCGCTCCGACTACCAGGAGCCGAGGAAATTGCAAATTTCTGGCCCGCCCACCCACCCTTATTTCATTAGGCATATCGATTCCGGAGACTTTTTTCATATACCTTTTTGTACCCCAATATCTTTGGGAGGCCATATCTCCGGAATCGATAGAGCTAGAGGGCTGCGGTTTGTGGCGTTGATCGGGCACTGGACCACTCTGTATTCTTAATATAGTTCTGAGGCACTCGGCCCAGGAACTTTTATTTGACAGCTGTGCCTGTGCTGCAGGCCCCCAAATTTTTTAATATTTTGGTCGCTTTTGACGCTTTTTTCATTGCAAGAAGCGCTTATTCTAGAAAGCGACTTCATTTTCGAGCATCCGGAACCCTTTCGACGTTTCAACGCATCGGGCCATCATAAACAGCGACTACTACCTAATAAAAACCAAAAATTCAGCACAATATTAAAATAATTTACTGTTTTCTACTTAATTTTAGCTCTACACTTTTATTTTACACTTTTACCACATATACAACTTTTACAAATTTTTACATCCTTTAATGAGTTTACAACTTATACAAATTTACAGATTATAAAAAGAAAAACAGGGTTGGGTTGGGTTAGAGTTGGTCCATCCCTATTCCCCATTAGCTTTTATCCCTCGAAAGCAAGATGTTTCGCACACCCGCCAAAAAATCTACTGAAACATCTCCGCCAACCTCTCCCCCGAGACAAGCAACCAAAACCGATGCCTTTAAGACCCAGACGAAAGTCCGGAGGGACATGGGGGAGCGGGAGGCGGCCAAGATCCTCTTCCCGGAAGTGAGCCCAGCCGTAGTGGTGCAGCCTAGCAGGTTGCAGGAGGCGAGGGCATGGGTGACGAAGGCCAAAATCGCGTTGAATGCATCTCGCAACCTCAAAACCGATATAAAGGCCTCCGTCACCCAGGCCATCGATAGGCTGTACCAGCTTATAAAAGACGGCGAAGCTGGCAAGGCTGTGTGCTCCTCCTCACCGGTGATCAGTGACGCCGTAGTGGAGGAGCGCATATGCGAGCCGCAGCCCCGGGAAGAGCTCGCGGGCAAATTGGCGGGTGTTCAATCGGGGGTCTCCGAGTTGCTCTCCTCATTGGCCGAACACAGTAAGCTAATGAGAGAGAGCAATGAGCAAGCGGGACTGCTCAAGGAGGCCCTCCAGGCAAAAACTCAGTCCTTGGAGGTGCCCACGTACGCGAGTGTGGCGGCGAGCGCAAAGGGGCGCAAACGCCAGGAGCCTACTGCGCTGCACTCGGTGGTGGTCACGTCCAGGGACGAGATGGACACAGGGGAGCAGGTCCTTGGGAGGATCCGGACAGCCCTCAACGCCAAAGTTGAGGGCCTACACGTCGACCGGGTCCGAAAGGCAAAAGACCGAAAAATCGTCGTCAGCTGTCGAACCGAAGAGGAGCGGAACAAGGTTAAGAACAAAATCGAGGAAGCAGATCAACAGCTAGAGGTCCTGATGGTCAAAAATCAGGACCCCCTCGTCACCCTCAGGGATGTCCTCACCTTCCATAAGGACGAGGACGTACTGGACTTCCTGAGGGTGCAAAACCGGAAATTGTTCCGTGACCTCCCAGCTGGCGACGACAGGGTGGAGATCCTTTTTAGGAAAAAGGCGCGAAACGAGCTCATGTGCCACATTGTTGCTAAGGTGTCCCCAGCTCTCTGGGGTAGGCTGGTGGAGGCGGCTGAGGTGTACGTAGACCTGCAGCTCATCCGAGTGGAGGACCAGTCTCCTCTGGTCCAATGCTCGATGTGCCTTGGATACGGGCACAGCAGACGCCTCTGCACGGAGACCGTAGAGAGATGTGGACACTGCAGCGGCCCTCACCACCGCAGCAACTGCGCGGAGAGGCTCGCCAACGCAACACCCACCTGTTGCAATTGCACTAAAGCCAGCCTGGAAGTGACGGGACACAGTGCATTCAGCATGGAATGTCCCGTCCGGCGCAGGTGGGATGCATTGGCTCGAGCCAAAACAGCGTATTGCTGAGGGCCGCCACGCGACACTAGTGGCAACATATAGTGGCTGCTCCAAAGACCGCGAGACCGGCTCGGTGGGTCTATCCAACCCGGTGGAAAAACCTCGGAACAGCAACGACTGCGGAAAGCCAGGACGCAACGGCACAGAACTAAAACAAAACCTGCATATCACAAATTCTGGCCAGTTTCATAAGAAACTGGTCAAATTAGTAAGGAAAAGGCGGACTTACCTGGCCGTTGCGATTCCCAATCGGCAAAATCCGAGGAGGACCTCTACCAGGCGAAGTGGACCCAACCGCATTTTTCGCTGCGCGCCCCTGCCGCTGGTGCAACATCGTCTCGAACACGCGAAATCTGAAAAGGAAAACAAGGTGAAATAAAATGGCATGGTGTATGCTACGCATCGCCAACATTTCTAAAGTAACTGGCAACCTACAGTAGATAATTATCGCAAGACTGATGAAGCACCACGGCAGGTGGAGTAACACCTGCCACAACTCCTTACCCTTCTTTTAATCTCCACCCTGCGAAAACGTCACGCCGCATCCCAAGGACTCTGACCCCCATGTCAGAGGGATAAAAGAATCCAAACCAAAAAAAAAAAAAAAAAAAAAAAAACCTAACCTAACCTAACCTAACCTAACCTAACCTAACCTAACCTAACCTAACCCTTTTTGTAAACGTGTCTAATTTGATCTATTTATTGACCTTCGCGCCTTTACACGCGAAAATATTTGATATTTTTCGTATTTATACGAAAATCGTTGTTTTTATTGCTATATAGCGATACATTTTTTCTTTGACACGTGATATCTTCGCTGTTTATCAGTGGATTTTCGTGATTTCTTTGTTGACCTACAGCTTAAGACGTTGGCTTTCGTTTGAGCATAATTTTGATATTCTATTTTAAAAAACAAATAGCTTTTTTGGCAAAAAACCTTCAAAATTATTAACATTTTTCAATTTCATTTTTTCAAAAACGGTTCAGTAAAAATTTCATCTGGTTATATTGGTTTGTAGGTCTCTTACAGACCTTCCTAAATATATAGCACACGTATTGCGTGTCTATATAGTTCTTCAAAATTTTTATATTTTAAATACTTGTAAAAATATTCTAAAAATATCAGTTTTTCACGGTTTTTCAGGGAAAATTGTTCCCGGACCCCCAAAAATTTTCACGCCATTCGCTTGCAAACGTCCAGCCGAATCCAACGGTACCACTCGCGTGGCGCTCCGACTACCAGGAGCCGAGGAAATTACGAATTTCTGGCCCGCCCACCCACCCTTATTTCATTAGGCATATCGATTC